>PNEQ01004939.1:14945-84280 GCA_003012365.1 Medauroidea extradentata | reverse complement strand
CGAGGGTAGAGAATACAGTAGGGACATTGATACTAGGGCAATCCACGGCCAGTGGAAGGATTGAGAAATTAGAGGAAAATATGAGAAATCAGGCTAGAGAAACAGGCAGAATGGGAGAACAACAAACTACACTAGAATTGGCAACTGCGAGTAGTCAGGGGGAAATTGCTCTCGTAAAACAAGACTTGGTCAAAACCAGAGCATACATTGGAAGTGAGAGTCTCGCAAGGGAGGAATCTCTTGCACAACTGTGGGACGAAATACAGACCACATGAGAGCCGCGAGTAAATAGTGCGGAAGAAGGTGTTAGTAAACTTAACCAGAGGTTAGAAACCTTAGAGGGGGCACAGAGACCTGGGGTGTGCGGAGCTGGCAATGACTGCAGAAGTATGAGGTTTGCACAACCATATTATGAACGGGATATTCCTAAATTTTCCGGGCAAGACCGTACTCACCCACGAAAGCACCTAAACAGGTTGAATGAGTTCTTTTCAATCTACGGGTGTTCAGGAGAGGAAAAATTAATTGTGGCCAAGAGGTCCATTGTAGGGGCAGGGGAGAACTGGCTGTGCCTACGCGAAAATAGAATTAGTAGTTTCAGTGACTTTGAGAGTGAATTTGCTAGTGAATATTGGGACAAAAGAATACAGGGCATAGACAGGACAAACCTATACCAAGGTAGGTCTGTGGCAGGACAGTTAGAGACTCACTTGAGTAATGTAGTTGAGCGTAGTAAGTATTATGACATACCCTTTAGTGAGGAAGAGATCATAACCCTAGTTTACTCACAAACTCCTGAAAATGTACAAGAGGCTTTGTTAGGTAAAGAAGTGTCCGTGGTAGAACAATTACGCAAGGTGCGGAAGGAGTTAAGACTGGATCAATGCCCTCGGGGAGCAGAGGGGAGGCAACTGGCAACAACAGAATCAAGGGGGGGATAATAGTAGTCAGGACAGGAAAAATTGTGGATATCATAACCAGACTGGGTATTCTCAGGATAAGAACTTTAGCAATAATCAGAGCCATAATAGTAACTTTCAGGTAAACAGACCATGGAGAGGGGGAGGTTTTAGCAACAGTAGAGGGCAAAGTAATTGGAGAACTGGGAAGAATGGTGGCGGAATGGCAGAAGGGGAGGAGAGCAAGGATGTATCTTTAGGACAGGGAGAGAGTAAGCGTGGGAAAGACAGGGTACACGAAAGAGAGGGGTACAGTCACAATGACAATCATGCCGACTAGGGAAACGAGGGGGGTCGTCCAACCTAGGCAGCCAGGCTGTGGCGATCAAGAAGATTGTAGGGCAGATATAAGGTAGACCTGTCCATATGGCTGCAGCAATTTTTACAGATGACAGGGAATTTTTACTGTCGGAGGAAGTGCAGACACGTAACAAAGTATATGTACCCGAACTAACATGCAGGGTGGGGAACCAGGATGTTGCTGTCCTGTTTGATTCAGGCTCTGAAGTCTCTGGTGTTTCTGAACAGTTTTTATTGGAGTGGTTCACCTATCCATTATTGCCAGTCCCACAATTGACGGTAATTGGGGCGACAAGGAGTAAAAGCAAGAAAGTGAACAAACAGGTCTTCCTAGACTTCCAATTGGGGAATGAAACATATAGAGCTAGTTGCCTAGTAATACCGATGCTGACTAAGGAAATAACAATAAGTATTGATTTTATGCACAGTCATAATGTCATTGTTAACTTTGTCACTGGGACTATTTGTATAAAGGGAGAACTTTACAGTATGCTGAGTAGCAGCTATGGTCGTGACCACGACCCAGGTGTGTTGAAAATACAATGTTTAGAAGATTGGGAGGAAGGGAAACTGGAAGAAGAATTAGGAGAAGCTGTAGGAGGGTACCAGACGAAATTGCAGAATATTTCTACTATTAGATGGGAGGAGGAACTAGCTGAGGCCTTAGGGTTATGCGAAGCGGGAAGTGAGGATGAAAGGAGGCAGCCAGGGGAATTGTTGATAGAGTTCAAAGATGTGTTTAGAGGTGAACCTGGCTTAACCACTGAATACGTCGCTAGGATCCCTATGGTGAACAACACTCCGTTCAAAGGTAGGAGCTATCCAATTCCTTGGTCGTGCAGAGAGGAGGAAGAAAAACAAATAAGGGAAATGGAGAACAGTGGAATCATTGAGAGAGGGAACAGTCCTTTTGTTAACCCTTTAGTTTGTACCAGGAAAAAGGATGGGAGTGTTACGTTGTGTGTTGACTCTCGAGCGCTTAAGAATAGGATAGTTCCTGACAGGCAGAGCCCAGTAGAGCCGGATCAGTTATTCAACTCGTTTCTGGGGTGGAAGTACATAAGTACTACCGATTTTGTAAAGGGGTATTGGCAAGTGCCATTTCATATAGAAGACAGGAAGTACACCGCCTTCCTATACAAAGGTAGATCGTACCAATTCAGGGTGTTGCCATTTGGCTTACCTAATAGTGTAGGAGAATTTTGCAGGGCGATGGACGTTTCTCTAGGGCCAGAGCTAGAATCAAGGGTTTGAACATATGTAGATGATGTACTAATTGCCACTGAGAGTTTCAGTGAACACTTGGAAATTTTGGAACAACTATTGTGTAGACTGAGAGAGGTGAATGTGACTCTGAAACTGTCAAAATCCATGTTTCTTAGGAAGGAAGTGACCTTTCTGGGGTTTAGGTTTAGTGGAGAGGGCATTAGGCCTGACCCAGAGAAGGTTAAGGTGATCAGAGATTTTCATCGTCCCAAGAATGTGAAGGAGTTGAGAGGGTTCTTAGGGTTAAGCAATTTTTACAGGTGTTTTGCGGAGAAATTTTTGGATGTAGTGGCACCACTGCTAGAGCTATAGAAAAAAATCTGTGTGTCGAGTTGGACCAGTGGGTGTGAGAGCAGTTTCAGTAGGGCAAAGGATCTGTTTGTTGAGAATTGTATAGTCAGTCACCCTGATTTCACTAAGGTATTTTACCTAAACACAGATGCATCAGGCTATGGACTATGGGCTAAATGTTTCCAGAGAAATGAGGACAAGGGAAGAGCAATTAGTAGCAATGTTGAGCAGGAGCTTGAAGGCAGCAGAAAAAGCCTACACTGTAACTGAAAGGGAGTGTCTAGCTGTGGTGTGGAGCCTAGAAAAGCTTAGAAATTTGGTGTTAGACAGCAAGGTCATTATTTTGTCGGACCACCATTCATTGACATTCTTGCAATCCTGCAAGTTGATGGGGAGCAGATTAACTAGATGGTGCTTGGCTCTGCAGGAATATAATTTAGAGATTATTTACATTTCAGGAAGGGAGAACAAAGATGCAGATCTGCTTAGTAGAATTATAGTTGAGGAGGGGAAATTATTGAGGGAGGAAAAGCCTAGGGTAGGGCCTCTTATGGCAAAAATTACTGCAGAGAGGGATGATGACTTGTACAAGAAATTCTCTAAGCTAGGGGAGGCCCAGAGAGAAGATGAGGTTTGGGGTATGATTATCAAGGTGTTAGAGGAGGACGACAAAGACCTAAGCAACCCCAAGGTGCAGAGGTTATTGTTGTGGTATTGTATCAATGGGAGAGTTCTATACAGGAAAGATAACTCAGGGAAGTGGAAACTGTGTGTACCGAAAGGTTCGGTTAGCCAGCTGGTGTGGCATCTCCACCGATCGACAGGGCATTTCGGGGACAAAAAGGTGTTCTGTCTTGCCAGCAATAGTTATTATTGGATGAAAATGGAAAATTCAATCAGGAATATCATCAGTAGTTGTGATATATGTTAGAAATCAAAGTTTCCCAATCGTAGCTGGGAGGGAAAATGGCAGCCTATTGTTCCATCAGGACCTGACGACCTTTTAGCAATAGACTTGTATGGCCCCTTACCAAAGTCCAGAGGAGGAGTGCAGTATATTTTTGTGGTATTGAATGTTTTCTCTAAATTATTGTATTGTTACCCGTTAAAGAAAGCCACAGTGGCTGTCTGTGTTCACAAGTTACTTAGCCATTACTTTGAAAAGGTTGGTGTACCTAAGAGAATTTTGAGTGACCATGGCACTCAATTCACGGCGGATGTCTGGAGATGGGAGCTGGCTTTGAAGGGAGTAAATGTAATCTACAGTTCAGTGCGACATCCTCAGGGCAATCCTTGTGAGCGGGTGATGAGAGAGATAGGGAGGCTGCTGCGGACCTATTGCAATAACAAACATAGTAAGTGGGCTGAGGCTGTGCCGTTAATTAATCAATTCCTTAATGAACACGTCCACAGCAGCACAGTTTATTAACCAAATGAAATTATGAGCGGGAAAATTCAGAGGGATAGCTTAGCGCTAAAGTTCAACTTTCCAGAGGAAGTAGAGAACCAAGCAGTGGACAGAGTCGAAGAGGTTAGGCTTAAGCTAAAGCATTCTGCCTTGAGGAGAGGGGCACAGCAGAAGAAATGCTTTAACGATTTTAGGTTAGGGGACCTAGTACTCCTCAGAGTCTGCGGGAACAGTGATTTCCTATTGAAGGAAACAAAGAAGTTGGGATTACTCTACGAAGGTCCATTCAGATTACTCAGGGAAGTTGGAAAGAATGTTTGGGAGTTGGGGCACCCAACAGTTGGTGGAGGTGTTCATGGAGTTTTCAACCAGTACCTACTAAAACAGTATATAAGTAACAGTGTTAAAGCTCCTTTCGTTCGCCATTCTCAGATGTGGGTTACTTCAGTCAGGTAAATATCTGTTTGTGTTTGCTGGTTGAGCACCCAGTGACTTTTAATTAATGTTGGGATGCTGGCACAGTAAAGACATGTTGATGATTTGTATTTGCGTGGGAGAAAGGATATTACTACCTGCTCACACATTCCAATATTCACATAGTGGTTTTATCTCTGTTTTATAGGTACCATTGTCTATATTGTATTTGTTCTCTTGTTTATATTGGGTTAAAATGATTTGTCTTGTAGGGTGTTTTTGTGGATGTTAGTATTTAGCAACAAAATAATTATAATCAATTGTCAGAAAACTGTGACACACATGAAATCTGGCATTGTGTAAATTAAACATTGGTCAATGTTTGTTGTAAGTAATACCTAGTGTTTCGTTTTTGTTTCACGTGTAAAATTATTTAGTCTAAGGATGAGAGGTGATATACCTAAGTAGCACCAAGGTTATCTAAGATTTTTTTTCGTTTGTGGTTGGTTGTGCAACTTGGTCAAATAAACTCAATATAAGAATTTATGGTGGCATCCGCTGACGCCTTTACTATTGGTGATACAATTGTTGAGGTCTTTTAACTTATGTTTTGCTACAAGGGAGTGACTGCTGCAAATTTTTTGGGGTTAATCAGCCTAACCTTGCAAATGTTAAGTTAACCTCGTAATTTTTTTTCCTGTAATTGATTGAAATTGTACATCAGTTTAACTGGGGGGGTTGTGAAATGGTTGTGTTCCTGACCTTTAATTGAATTTTTAATTAATTACAAAATATTGTGCAAACAAGTATGAACCATGGCAGCAACACTACATCAGCAAGCAAATATTACGCAATTACTGTCTCAACGAAGTACTAGCCACACCACAAAATTTTATGTATCCATTAATCATTGTAGGTAAAATGTATTTTGCTGTTGTCGACTGTAGTTGCAACATAGTTTCACTCTATGTTAAGAATCAGTTAATGTAGATGTTGCTAGTCTGCTTAAAAAAAATCTAACTTCAAAAAGTTTCTAATAAAAGAGAAAAGATTACCACAATTAATATTTCACATGTCCAAACTTTCCCGTAAAAGAGCCATATGAAAATATTTTCAATAATTACAAAATTACAAGAAAATACACCTCACAGTGCTTGATATGAATTGGCAAGTTCAAATGTCAGTGCACGTGAAAAATTATCTAGCCTGAGTGGCAGGAAGAATCCCATGTACATAGCTGTTGGAAGGAAGCACTAATCACATGCTGTACTGTGTAATGACTGTTGGCCCGGAACATGCCTTTAAACTTCCCCACTCTCTCCTAGCCGTCACACAAGGCATGCTGAATGTGGGCCAGTCGTGCACAGCACAATTTCGGCTCAATCTCCCAAGGCCACACACAAGGAGTACAGGTACCTTGACAGCATCAAAATTAATGTAACTCAGGTACCATAACTTTTAATAGCAACTACAACTAAATTTACAATATGAAGATTTTCAGAAGATGACAATAGCTGCAGTAATTAAAATTATGCACAATAAATTAAGTAAACAATTAATGAAAAATATTCCACTCTCCAAAAACAATTATCAATTACTAAATTGACCACCTGCATATGAAATATGCAATTTGATATTACAGACTAACCATTTGATCAATGTGAATTTAAAATAAAATTGCTGCCAATCAAATCAAATGTTTAAAATTATGAGGAATGATTTATTTATTTATATATTTTAAGCATATTAAGTAAGTTAACCAAATTTAATACGAATAAGCACATTAGATATTATTGCTACAAGTTTGGACTAGGTACAATTGGGGACAGAGGCCATTGATAAAAGAAAGAAAATATCTAACCTAATTTATTTACAACTATGTATACATAAAAACATATGTCAATAAAAAAAGATGTCAAAACAAATAACTAAAATTTGCATACAGGCCATAACATCTAAATAATAAATCTATGTACGTTCTCTGTATATGGAAAGTCTTTCTAATCACTCACAACTGTGGACCCAACGAACCAGCACTATTAAACCTCTTGTGGCCCAGAAACACCTTCTTCACACTACTTGTCGCAATCCAACTCGCCAGACATCCTCAAAAACTTGTCGCAACCCAATACATCTCGCCATACGTCACTATCACTTTAACTCACACCAGGCACCTGCCAGCCAAGAAACTCTCTCTGACTCTGTGGCCACTGCATCTTATTACACCGCTCAGCCAGATAGTTGTGACTCGCAACATTATTTTTCATTACTTAAAAAAAATTTTAAACTATATGTCTGCTTTCATGACTACAAAACTGACAATGTTTGTTCATAGACCTAAAACACTAACCATATTTCTGGACAAGGTAAACCATGATTCACTTTTAGTACACAAACTGGTAAGGACTGAGCCAAGTGGTATATGCATAGTTAAGGGGACATAGGTTTGATTCTTGGCTGAACTACCCTGATTTGGTTTTTCATGATTTTCCCAAATTGCCAAGAAAATGCTGAAATGGTTTATAAATACAGGCCATATCCGATTCCCTTACTGTCTAATCCAAAGTTTCCATTAACAATGACCTCGTTTATATGACATTAAATCCTACCTAACCCCCTTCAAAAGTAAGAGTGATTACATTTTGATGATGTACAAACAATTAGCTTCTGTAAAAAAAAACTAAACTGATACATTCTATCTATCAACAATTCAAAGTTACGCCGAAAATGTTTACACATTGAAACAGCGAAAGTCATTGTGTATATAACAAAACTTTATATTATATTGGTGAACATCTACTTTATTCATACCTGCTTAAAGCTATTTGAAGAGAGCACTGTTTCATTCACTATCACTCTGAATTCTGTAGCAATTAAAATTAAGGTACTTGACTACATCCATTTAAAATTGCACATATAGTTCCCCTATAAATACTTATCTATAACATTTGCACTAAAGCTATTTCACCTACCTTAACATCACGAAACAGTATTTCTGGATGATACTCAATGTGATTCCTTTCAAAATGCTCAGCTACATTACATAATAGGCCCATTTCAGGAACAGAGAATAGATCTGCCAGTTGTATCATTTTCTGCTTGATGTAATACTGAAACAATAACCAATATTACACAGGTTAGTAGTAACATTATAAAGCACTGAGTAGCATATTAGCAAGACAAACTAAAGCATTATTCTGGACATGCGCTATTTCCATTGAATGTTGCTGTTAAGTAACTGAAAACCCACAACATGAAATTACAATGTACAAGAACATAAAAAAAAAAAAAAAGGAAGCCTCAAATAGTTTCTGTGAACAAGTCCAAAATAATGGTTCAATTTGTCAATATATACCATTGCAAAATTTTTTTAAGTCCATTTTACATTAGCGATTTTCATACATAGGCGTTCCAGGAGTAGACGTCAATAAAGAGGCGGGTGACAGAGGAGCCCAAGACCTACTAAATAAACCAAACTTGTATAATCTGATTCACAACAGTCTAAAAGTTATGAATTTTTTTGGAAAATTTGGCTATACTCTATTCTGAGATAAGCATATACTGGTGATGGAAAAAGTATGGTCCATATGGAACGAAATTTGTACACATCAAAGGTGAATAGTGTCGTCACATTTAAAAAAACATTTAATGTCCCTGAAAGTATGGCTTCGTGGGGTAAAAAAATCACTTTCACAAAAGTTGTGTTCGGTTATGAAAGATGCCTCTAATTTTCACGAGGTAAAAAAATATCAATAGGTCATATAAACGATCACCCATCATTGGAAAAACTGCCCCATAGTATGGCCAAATAATTAGTAATAACCAGTATTTTAAATTAACAAACGTTGATGCAATAAATATGAAAACATAACGTAATGCAGAACATTCACACAATGTAAAATTAGCCGTAAGTCTGAAATTAGTATGAGAGTAAATATTAAAATGTAACTTTATTGAAATTTAAAAAAATTACATGTTTGAAATTATTAAAATGTATTTTGAATGTAATGTGATTTGTGATGATAAAATTAAATATAAATAAGAGTTTTAAGTCAGTTATTTCATAAAACAAAATTTATGTTATCAAAATAGAAAGTTAAGATAGACAAATTACATCACCAGACACCCTTACGTAGTTGCTACTTCATATTCACAACTGCTGTGGTTATGTAGAGGCCAGTGCGCTAGCCTTTCATCATGGCGAACTGGGTGGAATTCATGAATAGCCTCACAGGCTATGTTTTGTAGCATTTAGCCTTTAATTGTGCAAACAAATATATTATTTTAAATATGTTAACATTATTAAGATTTTTATTTGTTTATATACAACTATTACAATTAACTATGTTACAAATGTTCAGAAAATAATGTTTGAATACATATTGTTAACTTATCCGAAAATTATTTTTATAGTTTTGGAATATTTGGGGATAAGTTATGACATATAACGCTGAAGCATCTAAAACTGCTTATTACTTAATAATTTGTTGCGACAGAGTACTTACTGCTTTCTCGTAAAATCTTCCCGAATAATGTTATAAAAATACTCATTTCCAAATATTAAAACTAGCAATAAACTAACATCATTATATAATGTAACACAACTGACATTAAAACAAACAATTAATTTTGTCAAAGCTTGTTTCATATGAAATTGTGTGCACCAAAGTGCAAGACATACAATCATAATGCTTGAATAAAATTCTAAATTACAGTTATAATTATTGCAATATTAACATAATGAATGCCATGATTTACACTTGCAAGTAACTTGCAAATTTGCATGGCACATCCGAGTGAAGTTGTAAACTAGAAAGTGCGCAAGGCTATGGGTTTGATGAAGGTGTCTTTCTTAAATTGTTAATTGAAACAAATTATATCTTTAAAAGTATTGAAGCTTCTGTCAGCTGTATATTGAATGTTTTTGTTCAAAAACAACTTTGATAGCACCATTTTATACATCAAAATCACAATTTTCCACAAAGAAAAAATCCTGACTCCTGCTCTTAATGAGGGCACCAAATATTTTGCTGAAAGAAAGACCCCCACTGGAAACTTTCTATGTGTATGTCCATACCTGTACCCAATTTCAACTTGGGGAAAGAGATTCTTGATAGTGGCTATAGACATACTGAGCCAGTGGGTGGTGGCATTCCTGATCTGGCAGTATTAAGATAGTACCTATATGTACAATCTGCTGGAAAGAATTTTTCCTGTGCAGGGGCTATCCTTGAACCATCTTGTCAGACAACAGTCAATAGGTCATTGGGCGTAGATGGAAGCAATAATGTGCACAGCTCAACATAGCTTCTATAACCATTGCAATGCACTACCAACGAGCCAACACTGTCAAACGACAAAACCAGAAGCTGAAAAGACAACTTCAGCTCACCGTAGGGACAACCATCAACAATGAATCATTAATGTGACTAAGTATACAAATATAATCAAACAACGGTCGCAACAACAGAGGAAATTGTGCAAGTTAGACAGCTGCCTAGGCCAGACAAACCTAAACATGTAGACAGTGAGAGGACAAGGGAGGAAACAGCAAATTATATTTGTAAACAGAGTACAGGATGTACGCACCATGTAGCAGGAATATTACCATAACATCACGCCAATGTCCAACAGTGAGCCATGTTCACTATGGTCAGGAAATAAAGTGTACAAGTGCCACCTCTCATTTTTTGATGGGCCCAGGAATTATATAATTTAATATGCACCAAAGTGATCACAGCGAATAACACTGTGTTGGCAACTATTATGAACACTGTGTTGGCAACTATTATGAGACGACCAGAGCAGGAGGACGAAAGTCTACAGAGACGACATATGAATGGCAAAACTAAAGTAAATTGACAAGACTGAAGTACATAAATCACATATAGCCTATTCAACACGAGACTGGAAAGCAGACCCATACCCGAAGTGCAACACTAACAACTAGCGACGACCACTCCCCCATCACTTGACGGATAGATGGGTTAGTCAGCAGATCCTGAATGACTCATCATGGAACCAGACGAAGCAGCTCTCATGCCACAATTACCCGGTGAATGGTGGGGATGATGACCAGACTTTACATTACGTAATGCTACCTTTAATGCGACGTCAGATTTCAATGAATTTTGACAATAAATGCAACAACACACACTTTGGCACAATATCCCATCTCAATGACTTCAGTGCCAAAATTAAAAGAAAATCAATACACATAAAGGTGCCCTATAATGCAACACTACATTATTCCCCTCCCCACACTGATGTTTCTAATATCATCTTGATGAATTGGCTGTGGCCTTTATCACAGTATTTTTCCTGCCGGTCATTGTGAAAGGCCAGATTCACAACGGCACAGCTGCACACCCTACTACTTCCGTCACGAATACCTCTTTGTACCACACTTTTCCAGTATCTATATTACTTTTCGCATACAACATGTCTTTGCCCTTGATTAATTAACTGATTTTCTTGATATCATTGCCCTGTTCTTCACCTCAGTGACTCTGTCTATTATAAAAAAAAAAAAACCAAACATTTTCATGGCATTCTTATAAATACTCATGATAACAATGAGGATAGTTATGATAAATGCTTAGACATTTTCACAAAATTCAGATTTTACAATAACTTATTTTATTCTGACATGAAATCATAATTTTGATATTAGATTTCTGTTTACTTAACCATCTCAAGGTAACAACAATACCAGCTACACTCAAAAAGAAAATGCTTTGTAACCTACTTAAATCACTTCCATTAAACCATATATTCAGTGGATCACCTACAACAAACACATCAACTGAAATTACAATTTATTGATTTCCTACTACTTCAATATTCTGGTACCTTTCCTTAGTTAAGTATTAAACAGTCAGCCTGTCTTAACCGTGGATTTCAGATCAGTGGCTTTAACCAACCACAGTTGTAAAATAAGGCAAAAAAGTTTAAAACATATATATACAAAAATATGAAATGCTTAAGAATTTGTATTTTCCAGCATGCCATAACCATGTTTGCAGCACAAACTAACAGCACACCACTCACAGCTTATAAGAACAGCTATTCTTATATTGTCAGACACAGTATCTGCTTCATTATGCAGCATGTTAGGTGCACGTGGTAAGCAGTAGTAACTGGGCAGGAGCTGCAAGGAAGCGATGCAGTGTTCAATGTGCACGAGAACGGCGGCTCAGGAAACAGTGTTACTTCCCTTACATCCCTCTCGCTTGTCCCATGCTCAGCGTATGCTTCCATAACCAAAGGATTTGATATTTCCCACAGCATACACTTTCCTCCCACATGAACTGCCCGCAAATCACTTTCATGTAGAGCACATGCATTTAATTACGTTGTCTTGTTTATCTGCTTGCCTCCCGCCTGCCTACTTCAATCACGAGCACAAAGGCAACTTCCTTAAGAAAGCATGTACTATTTTCAGTTATATACAATTCTATTGCCTGCAGTATAATGTCTGCTAAAAAGAAATGCTGTAGTGATCCTTCTAAGCCGATGAGAGATTGCAAAGTTCTTAATTTTAGTGACATAATAAAAATTCAGGCAACACGTCTGTTGCAGAAGTATGTCGAACATACAGTAAAATCCAAAGTATCACTCGTATGTTACGAAACAAAAGCAGGAGAAATAAGTCAAAGTGTTAGTACTGCACCGAAAATGTCAAAAGAAATTGTGACAAGTTAATTTTAGTGCTATCAGTGGCGCCGTATTAAAAGGAAAAATGCTAAAACGTTGTCCTCATTATATGTCGTTCAGGACTTTGCCCCTAACGTTCTTGAGCCCAGTGTGACTCCTGCCACATCTATAGTTATGTTGTGCACTCAGGTTGAACGACACACAACCATTGTGAGACGTACCTTTCCACTTAATAAAGTTGTTCGTTTAAAACTGTAAAGTAATTTGTTTTATCTTAACCTGTGCATCAAGTTGCTCGTGATATTTTTCAGTAGGTAATGGTTTGTTTGTTTATGTTTGCTATGTAGCTCCACGAGCTGTCATGGAGCATTACCACTTGCAGTACCAACTTAATAGTTTAAAAGGTTTTGTTCAGGACGTAAGGGGTTTATTATCATTGCTCAAAACATAATATTCATTATTTTATTGTTGGATAACTTTACCACCATAGTGATTAATTCACAAACACTTTTTTCTGAACATTTAATGTTGAACTATATCTGGACAAGTCGTCATGGGAAGCGTGGTGGCATGCCTGTGAGAAAGATATGAAAGGGGAATCACTGAACAGTGTGAGGGAGACAAGTGTTCCGCCAGACAAAGCGGACAAAACATTATTGTGGGTTCTCTAATCATGATCGGTAGGCATGTGGGACGCTTTTAAGAACTCACACAAGTATATTTTTTCAGTAATTTAAAATGTTCTAATTGCCAGTGTCATCACCAGGGTTAGAGTCATGCAAGTGACATCACGCCCTGAGAAGGAGTCTTGCAGGGGCACCATGACTGTAATTCATGAGTGGTGCCATAAACAATGACTGTTGCTGCATCTCCAGCTAACCCAGGTAACAAGTGGCGCCCTTCCGTGTGGCTAAAAATCGGAATCAGACTCTGGATGGCAAAATACGAACATGATTCATGTGAATGTGTAACTTGGAATAACACTCCCATTTTGTGTAACACTAACTGTACATACGGTAGTCTGTGCATATTGAAACATTAAGATTCATGAGACATACCAATACACACCATCATGGATTTCGCAGGCTCCACTACCGGCTTGGACAAACCTGAACTGTACCTACTGTGAAAAGTGTGCGAGATCATGACACGTTTGTGGTGTTACTGGAGCATCATAGGAGGACATGTGCGCATGCTTGGTGCAGTGTGAACATGAGTAGAGTTTCTCAGTAAGGCCAAATGCACTACCGCCCGACTACTGTAAATGTACTGCAACAGAATGTGATGGGCTGACATGTGAGGGAGGACGGTACAGAAACTGTCATGCATTTTAATATGTGAGTGCATGGGCAGTACGAAGCTCACCTTCAACGATGGGTGGCACACAAGCAAATGGTGCCATGCAGGATGACAGCCACAACAGCCTGTAAATTATAAACCTGGAAACAATAGTACTGACCATGGGGCACTTGCAAGCAAAACAATCGCATGAATGCCCATGAGAACAGTAGACTAAGTGGAACTACCCAAATTTGCAATAGGACATGTGAAAACCCGAGAAATTATTTTAAAATGTGCAGGGAACGGCTTGAACGTGCCAGCATTCCTGATATGAAGTGCACAGGATGGGTAGGAAACACTCAAATCCGACGCAAAGACATGGTGGTCTATTGTGGGTGAGTTTGACATACCATGGGAATTCTCATGTCGATTCGAGGTAAGGTTTGTGGATGCACAGGTGGAAAGAAAGGTCCATGCAGAGCTCTATTGCCAGAACCAAGACCTCTCGAAAACAGCTGAAGTACTTGTGTGCAAGATTTGTTTGTATCACCGCCTGTTTCCAACTGGAGGGCTTTAAGAAATGCTGAAACATATAGTGGAACTGATGTGACCGGAGTTGCGCTCAAACCTACGACAAGCAACACAACAAACAGTGGAATGAATCTTTCTGTATGCTTGCGCTGTGGAACAGGACTTAAGACGGTGGGATAATTGTGCATGCAAGCAGCATATAATGCCAGACACTATAACAACAGCTGAAAAAATGGCAGTAGTTCACAATACAACTCCACAGGACAATGCATACACCATCTCTCACCCAAGTAACACTGACTGTAAACAACTGACACCAGATCTTCCTCTTTGTATAATTGGTAAAGAACCACCACCAGACGTGTCCCGGTGAAATAGAACACTGGTATAAGGGCTGCCTGATACGGAACCAGTACCGAACAGGAGGAACCCGAAATCACTTGTCAGGGAAATAAAGTGTAGGGGATGGGGGGGGCAACTCAACCCTCCCTTCCCACACCAATAAACAACACTAGACGAGATGTGACTGAGCTTGTTTTAAGTCTTGAGAGTATAGACTAGAACAACTTTCTACAAACACCAGTGGTTGTCAATGGTCATCCTGCAAACACCCTTACTCACATAGCTGCCAACCACAACTGCATCGCTGCGAGGCTCAACGAGGAATCCCAGTTCGAGCATTGGCCAAGCAGACTACAGCTGGTCAATACCAGACAAATTTGTAGCACAAATGGAGTCGCAACACTACGAGTAGATATGCGGGACCAGACGTCCACTATGACTGCTTTGGTGGTAGATGATCTACAATATGACGTCATCCTAGGACAACCATAGCTGTGTGTGCAGGATTCCCATATCGAATTGAACGCAGGTCATGTGCATGTCAACACCCAGGACCAACACACCATTTATACAATTGGATGAACACCACCAACAACACAACATAAGGTAAGTCTCAACACAGTGTACCATCACCACCCCTCCATCGGGGCGAACCTCAATATGGTGATGGCACCTAACAATTATCACAGCAGCAGAGGCAGTAACGAGGGTTGCGATCCCCAACAATTAGCAAGCTACTATGCCTAGGCAAGGGTATAATTTAATTCAAACAAAATTAGAACTCCTAACCTCAAGTCTAGCAAAACTAGCAAGTGATCAACATGATCTGCAAGTAATGTCACAATAGCACACACATGAAAAGGGGAATTACCATTTACTATAACTTCAAGGAATAATACCAAAGATCCGGTTCAATCGCGTCAGCGATTTATTAATAATCAAAACAAAACATAATCAACAGTTACAAAGCCTTGCAAATTATACAAACTCAAATAATAACCAAGGATCAAAACATTCAACAAATAACATTAAACATAAATTTTACAAAAATACAATAACAGGCATGCAAATGGAATCTCATTTAAAGTTGAATAAGAAATATCAAGAAGCCCTAGTCGATAACCCTGAGGAGGGTGTAGCAAAGACAATAACTAAACTTCGGCTAGGCCTACTCATAGGGAACTAGCTCACACAACAAGTGCTGACTGAGACACTCTTCCCAGCAGCAAACCCTAACATAAACCGAGGGGACACACGTCCCTACACATACTTACATACTAATTAAAGCTTCCAGGAGACACTCGCCCCAACACACAATCACTAACACAAGCATATCCTACCTCAATAGTATGCAAACACAGCTAACACCCTCACACAAAAGTCTCATAGTCGGGCACATAAGGTGCATGCAAAACATCTAATTGGTTTACTATTAAAGATCGGAAATGGTTTACGTTCGCTGTTAAATCCAAGCATCAAATTGCACACCTTTAAAGATTAATTAACCAATTAATAAAACTTATAGAAATTACATGTCTGCCCCTCTCTCTCTCACTGAATAATAATTACATATTTATTTTAATTTACTTATGAAATCCCGAACGGGAAAGTTACTTTAATTTATCAGAAAAAAGGTGAAACAACAACAAACAGCACAAGACACGAACAAAACACTAGGACTTGGGCCATTATGCTACAGGACTTCAACTCAAGAAATAATTAAACAAGAAAGTAAACAAGGCACCACAAATTAATAATTTACAAGTCCTGCAGCATAACAACCCATTCCACATTTACAATAACGAATAACAAAGCAACACTCACATTTCACTGGAAGCCGACTGAACCCCGATACTACAAATACACGAGTATAAATACAAGAAGCGAGAATGAATATTATCACTGGAAATAGTCCGCCCAACATGGCGGAGCAAATACGACAAGTTAAATTACAGTATATCGATTATTACTAGGAAACCTGGAATTACATAACGAAAACACAATATAAACATTACAAGTCTCACTTAGAACAATATTAATTATATAAACAATTCCTTTCAGAAATTCACAATATTACAGGAAAATTACATTAATACAGCTCTTCGGGAATATTCTTGAGGTTCCGCATTTTGTCGCTAAATAGCGCTAGTGTAGCACGAAGCTAGCTGCACTGCTTGTACCTGTGTCTCTGTTTAGTCTGCATCACATCTATGGCGAAGAATGTCATGTTTACAAACGGCGACGGTAAATATTCCAAAACAACAAATGGAATATTAGGTATGTTATGAAAGTCTGGATACGTGGAAACGTTTGAAATATAACTGCTGAGTATTATATATGTTAATTCTTGATAACATTCAATGTCTGAACTGTTTATAACGTCGTCAAATTACGTCGTTCACCGACGCAGTCTGTACAATGCCACTGTCAATATTCACAATATTATGGTTGATGATCTGCTAAGTCCTGGTAAACTGAACAGTTATTGAATCTTCACAACATTGCGTGAAAGGAAGTGCGGACCCAGCACAACAGAAAACCCCGAATTTAACGACATCGGATCTAACGACGTCGGCGATCTAACGACATAATTTCCAGGAACCCTGGAAAAATTTAAATAAATATTCTAAAAGTTGGTCAAAGCTAAACAAAGTGCAATAGATCGCAGTAAAACATTACTTAAAAACAATTTTGCGTACATTAAACAATAACATACTGCAGTCATCATCAATTAATGATATGCAGCTGTGAAACCAAAAAAAAAATTGTGAAAAAAAGGTGAGAAACTTTAGCTGGAATACAGTTAAAGCGCATGCCGGGTGAGTTATGCCACACGCGCAACACCAGCATATGTGAGATGTGAAACATAATGACTAAGACTACCTTATCTCCTCAACCCCTTCACTTCTCGATGCTCCTTCCTCCCTGCACTCCTCTTTCACATTCTACTATGTCAGCCAGCTAATACTCCCCCCACCACCAAGCCAGTTTGTGCTTGTGTGCTTGCACATCAACTTCCGTGCCTTGTCTAGTGTACGTTCGCCATCACTCGTAGCTGGCCGCAGCCCCACCGCCCCCCACCCACTGTCTAATAGTCACGTACAAAGTAATTGAAACTAATTGAAAAATTAATTTATGTAAGATTATTACGACATTTTGAGAAAAACAATATTCTATCGAATTTCCAGAATGGTTTTAGGAAAAACACTTTAACAAATGATGCAATTATCAAACTGATTAATACCATTTTTAACGCATTAGATAAAAGGTTGCCAACAATTGGAATTTTCTGTGACCTTACGAAAGCATTTGATTGTGTAAACCATAGTTTGCTCACAGATAAATTAAAATTTTATGGAGTCACTGGTATAACAAACAAGCTACTGATATCATACCTATCAGGGAGACAGCAACAAGTACATTGTGATGTGCTCCACCCACCCTTGCCTTAATTTCTCTTTTTTTTTCTAAGTAATAACTGAGTGCATCACCTTAAGTGTATTATTTGATTAATGAGTTTCCTGTATTTTAGAGCTACATTAAATTGGAGTCATAATAAGGACCAGAGTTTCATTGGCAAGGTTCATAAACAACCTCTGACGTGCGCATGGGGTGATTGCCGGTACGTGTGCTGCGATACCAGGTTCGGTGCCTGGCTCATCCAGCCAGAAAATTACTTGTGTGCAAGCTAACGCCCTACATCATCAGTGTGTCGGAATCCTATTCTGAAGCAAATAAACATTAAAGTAGTATGGACTGTGCCCCTGCGTGAGCGCAACAAGCCCATCCAATAAAATAATCACATTTCAAATTAAAATTATCTTCATTTGTTTTCTCTTCATAATACCAATCTTGTTCATTGCAGCTATAACATTTTATAATTAAGTATTTGGGTTATTTACCGGCCGAGACACTTCCACTGAAATAGGATGTGTTCTTTCTGCTTATTTACTAGACCAGGTAAAGTATAATTTTGTGAGTGATAAAATAATGAATTAAGAGTGAAATTTATGTTTGTTAATTTTGTATGAAACATAGTCATGTTGGGTGTCTACCGACGCATCCCGGAATTCTAAGTAATTTTGCTCTTGTGAAGAATTGTGGTTAAACCAGCCCTGTTAAAGTTATTGGTGTTTAAAGATATTGGTGTTTTTCTTGTAAAAAACAGAGTTGAGAGGCAATGATGACGTCGGCGCTGGGTGTGTGCCTGACCCACGCCTGGGTTTTTCCTGATGTGATGCTAGGCTGTTCTCAACAGTAGTCGGTCCCCTGTCATGTTAACTTGAGTAATTAGTTGTTTAAGTGTCCAGCATTTCGTTATAGAGAATTATGTTGTGTACTTTTATGTTCATTGATGATGGACAAGCGCACGTAAACGTATTTTATATTTGTTGGTCCAGTAAGTAAATATTGATTTTTTAGCGATTGCTCCAGATGGGACTCTGCTGTTCCTGGCATCGGAGGCGCTGTGTGCGTCTCATCGGTTAAAAACTTCCTACTTGTTTATGTGACTTGCATCATGTTGGTCGTGTGTTGCTGTGAAGTGGTTAAAATGGCGATAGGCGGAGAACCCGCGCGCGCTAATAAACTGACTGGCCCGGGCTGGATCAATCGCGACATGTAAAGCTGCTGAGCTTATATTTTTTATTTCATTTTTTTTTGTTGTTGTAACCAATAAGGAAGGCTTGGCCAGGGAGCTAATTTTGTAATGGATTTGGTGTAATCTCAAGCATAGGGCACATGTTGTGCGCCCACGAGGCACTCGTTTGTGCAGAGATGTAACCAGCCTGTCCGAAGTTTTTTGTTAGTAAAACCTCTCATGATCATGGAATTTGACTGTATTTCTGTCTACTTCTTCATTTAAGGGCGCCCACATTCGAACCCCCCCCCCCTCAAATAGTGATGTATATGGCACTATTCAGAGGAAAGAGATACTGCACCGATGTGAGCTAGTCAACCAAAGCAAATACGTAATTTCTACGTAAAATTTTGTTCCATTTTTGGTACCAAGCCAACACGGTACCATCACAACATGTCAAAGATAAAACAACTTCTTTTTACTCGAAACCTCGTAAAATAAAATATGGTGTACCACAAGGCTCAATATTAGGCCCATTACTATTCCTGGCATACATAAATGACCTTCCATGTTCCTTGAACCCCAAAACTACACCCATTTTATTTGTAGATGACACCAGCATTATAGTGTCTAGAGAGTCATAAGACAATCTTAGAATGCTAGCAAACACTACTTTTATAAATTTAGAGTCATGGTTCTCTGCAAACAAGTTAAATCTTAATCTTGGAAAAACACATATAATGCATCTTTTAACTAAGAACAGCAAACAACAGACTGACAGTAATATTGTCAGAAATGCAGAAAAAATTAATGAATCAACTGTAACTACATTTTTAGGCCTACAAATAGATACTTCACTAAACTGGAAATCTCATATTGAATATATTTTACCAAAACTCAGTTCTGCATGTTTCGCTTTACGCAATATTGTTGATATCTTAAACAAAGACACAGTAAAAACGGTTTATTATGCATACTTTCATTCTATTATGACATATGGCATAATTTTCTGGGGGAACTCCACAGACACTAAAAAAGTGTTTCATATGCAAAAAAGAGCTATCAGAATCATAAACGGTAAAAACAGACAGATTTTTGTAGACCTCTTTTCAAGGCGTCCAAAATCTTGCCATTTGCATGTGTATATATGTATTCAATACTCTCGTTCATGTCCAAAAACAATAATAATTTCCAGAAAAATGAACTATTCCACAAGCACAACACGAGAATAGAAAAGCACATTCACATGTCTTCTGTAAATCTAAAACTGGTACAGAAAGGGCCTTCCTACTACGGTAACGTCCTTTTTAATAAATTCCCCAAAAACCTTCAAGAAATGTTCTCAAATCCAAAACTCTTTACAAAACAGCTAAAGGATTTTCTTGAAGAACAAGCTTTCTACTCCATGGAAGAATATTTGAATCATAAACATTAGAAAGACCATATATTGTCACACACTGCACAAATTTCTTCTTTTTTTCTTCTGCTTCTCTTTCCTGTTTTCTGTTTCAGGTTTCCAAAACAAAGAACTTATAGAGTTGATGTACACAAGGAGCTGACGAAGATTCAACATGAATTAATTTACCGTATGAGATAGCAGTGTCTTTATAAACATGTGTAATTGTTGTAAATGTATAAGTTTTCTATTTATTATGTAATCTTCATGACTTGTTCAATATCATTGTACTATTGTGTATTGAAAAGATCTTACAGATGCAATAAAACAAACTAACTAACTAACGCATCCTATCTGGCTGTAAAGCAGAGTCTCTCTCCAACTATCTCCCAGCCATCGTCTTTGTTTCCGTGTCTGTCGTATGGCCAGGAGATTGGGTGGTGAAGAGAAGTTTCTTTTCTTTTTTTTTTTTTTTTTTTGTCATTACAGAAGGGCGAAAAAAAGAGGACCAGCATGACACTCAGTCCGTTAAAGAAGCAAAAAAGAATACGATTCAGCGTTATTTCATCTTAATTTTTCTCTTACTTCACATCAGTTCGTGCACATTAGAATTGAGTCAATACCAACCTATGTTACTGTAGGGAGCTGAGAAGGCAAGGCAGAGCAATGGGGTGGTGGTTATGGCCACACAGCTCTCCGCCTGTCACCACCACCAGCCACATTCCCCGAGTGTTGCATCATTTTTAACTCTGAAGAGTGTTTGATCTTGACAACTTCCGCTGTGTATTGATCACTCGGCACTTGAGGCATGTGGCTGTGCAGGTTGCTGCAGCGTAAAAACGGCCTATGACGCAAATACAATTAGCCCCGTACGCTACATGTGGGCAGATAAGGTTTTTATTTTATTATTGCTCGTAACATATAAAATTGACGGCACTCAAGCTTTATCTTGCGCCGATGTGAAGTTGTGTTTACATTTCTTATATTTATTTATGTTTTACGACGAAAAAGAAAGGTTGTATTTACATGTGCGGCATCAATTTGTAGACCAGCAGCGCTAGGAGTTATGGCGTGAAGGGTTGCGTCACGCGCAGTATACAACGTTTCTTTCCTGCGATGTTAAGTTGTTTTCAGTTTTTATAGGATATATTTTCTGACTTAAAGAGTGTAAATAATTTTTACTTAATATTACGCTGCACTTGATCAAGTATGAGCATTATTCGTGATGCAAAACTTTGCAGCACTCATTGTTTTTTATGTTTTTGTTTCCAAGGGGGGTGTGATTTCGGGAGTATGGGGTACCATTTTATTTGGAAGACACCTTTTCATTATACTAAAACATAATTTAAACAAAAAACCAGTTTATTTTAAGTCAGTAGATGTTCTACATTAACTTTTAAAAAAATTCACTTTCAAAATTTAAAAAAAATTTGATGGAGGGTGAACGACATAATTATCTGGTACCGTGCGGTGTCGTTATATCGAGGGTTTAGTGTAGTTGCGCCATGGTGTTTGTTTCTCACGAACAACATGAGTTGATCCAGAGTGTACTTGACCAGTAGAGCAATATGTTCACCACAACAGAACCTTTGAAGAGCACTAGTGTAACCAAACATACAATCCCTGCATATCCACATATCATCTTGTTCATTCCCCCTGGTAGCTATGGATGCCATGCGTACAGAAGAAATGCCTCTGGGAGATACGATAGTGCTGTCTCTTTCCCTCACACATGCCCCCACACACAACTA
Source organism: Medauroidea extradentata (assembly GCA_003012365.1). Classification (NCBI taxonomy): domain Eukaryota; kingdom Metazoa; phylum Arthropoda; class Insecta; order Phasmatodea; family Phasmatidae; genus Medauroidea; species Medauroidea extradentata. The sequence goes on along the minus strand of PNEQ01004939.1, from coordinate 62,106 downwards.
CTCGTGCTTATCTCTGCTGAGTTTGCTACAGCTCGTATTTTACTTCAGCATTTTGAGATAAGCAGCAAGGGCGGCGGATGAGAGAACGCATCCTGTGTCGGTGCATTTGCTATTCAGATTCACCTTCGTGCTCACAAAGTCGGCTGTACGTGTTTTTATCTTTTAGTTTAGTGGCAATTTCAACATTTACTGTACACTAATTATAAATTATAATTTTAACACACTAAACGTCCCATAAACTTGACAGAGAAGCAATAAATCCTTGCAGGCTGACCGTTGCATTGTTAAAACGTCAGGAATAGCGTGAGAACAAGAATAAGTCACTTTTTTTGTCTTGGAACGAGTCTGTTTTGACAACTTAAAGGGAAGAAAGAAAAATAAAATTGCTGGTGGTGGGCCGTGTGTGAAAACGAGCATGTCTAGCCTCAGCATTGCTTTTCAACGAACTTTCTCACTAGATTTGGTAGCGCTCACATAGGTCAGACATGTTTTCTGTCGGCACACTGCCGGAATAAAATCACAAACTTGTGACCTTGCTCAAAGTCAATGCATGCATGTGCGTGCACTTCTGATACTACGAATTGGCTTCGAACTTTACTTCCTGCTGCCGGTAAACACAGGGCCGCGTTCCAGAACGTTACTCTAGGAGCAGAGTAAAGTAATGGAAAGTAAGGCAGAGTGAAATAAGAGTAAAATTTGTTTTGGAACAAGCGTAGAGTAAACAGATTCAGTTGTTTGTAAACATTGCGAATGTGTAGGCTGTAATTATAAAAATTAATATTATCAGTTTTTAACTGTTCTGAAGTGTGGTGTAAACAAATGTTCGTTGGTATCATGGTTTTATCGTACAGTGTGGTGGACATGTGCTCATTTTCGTGGATTGAAAATGTTCACGAACATGAAAGTGCTTTGTTCATTGACAGCAGCATATTTATAATGCAGTGAAATATACAGTTGTTGTTTTACCAAACTATTTCTCCATCTGTTAACTTACGACGCAATGAAAAACATAAGGCTTAATGTGAGTGATGTGTTACTTGCTAAGGGAAAAAATTAAGTTTACAGTTTATATGTGTTCTGGTTGTAATTTATGTAATTGATTACTCATTTGACATGGTATTTATGAGTGCATTACATGTGGATTTCGTCGTTCAGCGAGTCGTAAATCAAATTGTTCAGCACCTGTACTCATGTGCTGAGAATACACACGACATATGTTCAAGAACTCTGCAAATATGTGTTGATGATTTGCAAGTTTAATGTTAACCGAGGTATGTTTGATTTGTGTAGACAGCAAATATATGTAGAAAGGTTAGAAACAGTGGATTGACAGTCTCACGAAAGAATTTAAACTATAAAAGTAGTTCTCCTATCTTATGAAATAAAGAGAATCCCAACAAGATCATTCCAGCACCTGAACTGTGAAAATGAAGCAAATTAATAATATGCAATAGTATGAAACATCGCCCCCTCCCCCACCCGGCCATCACGCGGGAATCGTGGATCAAGGAAACTTGGAATGGATTATTTATTTCACAATGTTCTCGACAATTGCTGAAACAGGTATTAGCGAACATTCACACTATCTATTTACCTTAACACTTCAGTTCTTTATCTCAGCCATTGTAAAGTTAATGTTACGTTTTAACAGAATTCATTACACACCCGTTAATAACTACAATTGGAAATTATCGGGACTATAAAACACACTACAAAGGGAATATGTTTATTTATAGGTACAGTTTAATATTGGAAACATATTCAATGTACGTCCAACAACATAACATCGTTACTTAGGCCTAATTACAATAACTTTTCAAAGTGTATGTGAATTTCTCCCATTTTTTTCACTTTCCGCTTGAACAAATTAATTTTACTCCCAGTTACTCAATAAAATCACGTGAGTAATTACTCTGTGGTTTTGGGAAGGGCATAGAGTAAAATTTACTCGCAGAGTAATGTTTTGGAACGCCACCCAGTTCACTACTAGTGCGCGAAAATAAAGCAACTTCCAATGTTGACGTCGCTTATTTTTGCTGGCAAATAACATTAGCATTGCCTGCCCAAACGGACAAATGTAAAATTACATCACCCGTCCGAGCTGACTTTTATATGTCTCGGGCAAGCGCACAAATTATTCGATGCATGCCAGTGTGAAAGGGCACACAGAATTTTCATCAGAGCACGTATGCTAACATCAATAAATTGCTACCGTCAACCTGAATACATTGGTCTGCAGCGTCCAGCAGTGTAATCATTTTGACTGCAGGTGCATGCACTCTTGCAGTGCACCCACACAGGCGAGACACAGTTAAGGCGGTCCGGTGATTGATAACCATACTTATGTGACGCGGCAGAGATTTTGGCCCGTTTTGACTTAGCGAATAGTTGCACCCATACTAGTTGGGTATCATTGTAACCAGCGCATACTTACCTGTCAAAATAAATCTATATTTCCTTAAAATAACGTACTATAGGTGATTCGGAATAAAGTGAGCACTCAAAAAAGCCCTGATTAATTTCTATTTTCTGCCAGTTTATATCTTTCCGCTACATGTAAACATCAACATTGCCATGTGCTTTTATTTGCATAGGCTTGTACAATGTTTACATTTACGTTACACTGCTCCGATAAATTTTAGCTACAATACGTACTCATTAAATGCACGGGTGTTGAATATGTGCTATACTCAGTAGTAATCTTAGTTATAAATACCTGCGAGTAAACGTCTTATAGCACTGGTTTCTCTGCGTCTACTCTAACGGCGCTGTTACCCTTACGAATCTCGCAAATGCATGCACAGTATATTCGAACATTTAAATTAAAACCGCAACTAAAAACACACATGACACACGCAACTCAAGAATTCAAGTTCCGTTCAGCATACTGTAATGAACGACGACGCACGTAAAGAGAAACAATAAATAACCTATTTTCTTAATGAGTGAAACAGTGGAAAAAATGCTGTTTCTGTTTCCAGATACTCAGGCTGGCGATCATAAAACAAAACAACTTACATTACTATTGACTTCACATAATTTATCAATGATATTCATGAACAGTCACTTCTAATACTTTATATGTGTTTATCAGAAACCGATATTCATTACATAACAGACAAACAAACTGAATGACGCAATTCGCTTCCAAGCGGCGAAAACCTAACTCTGGTGTCATCTGTCTGTGAAATTTTAAACTACCTCTGTGGCGCAAAGAGTTAGCGGCGTCTGCCAACGACAATCGACTCGGTTGCGTCGCTTTCTGCTGCCGCAAATTAAATAAAAATGTACAGTCAGCAGGAATGTCAGTAAGAACTTAAATAAATATTTTTCAGTATATTAAATACAGAGAGGTCGTTTGCAATTGATGTTGTTTCACTAATGCTGTGTTCAAATAAGAAAATTCATGGAACTACATGCAGTTATTCGCTACCAACCATACGAACAATAATGTAACTGTTGTTAATGTTGACTTATATGCAGTAACGGCTAGTGATTTTTTTCAAAGGTTAAATCTTTAGTGCTCACTTTATTCCGAATGGCCTATAGTTTGTAATTAAATAAGATTAAAGACAGTTTTAATGTAATTTTTGGGTTTAGGGGTCAGAATCGGCCAAATTCGGCTATAGCGCAGACACAGCTATAGCGAAGTTCGAACCCAGAACCGTGGCATTTCGCTATAACGAGACTCTACTGTAATTAATTTTACCGGTAATTTTTTTATATTTTGTTTGGACTCATATTTAAGAGAATTAAATTTTGAACAACTTTTCTAAGTAACTTTTTCTTGTATTATGGTTCATTTGGATTTTTAAATTTCACTTCAGCGAGATTTCGCCTCATCTGGGATGTGATTCATCTGGCAGGCAGGTACAAGTTCAGACGCTTGGAGGCACACACAAGAACATGCCAGCATGCAGCTCGGTCAGCAAGTCCATGGTCTAGCTTCATGAGTGGTAGGGTTGTGTGCAACAAAAAACTGGAAAGGTGGTGCTCTGTTGAACTGTTTGACAATTTGATGACACAGCATGTCCCCAATGAAATTAAGCAATGAATAATTTGTGGTCATTGTGTAGTAAACTATTGATTAATTTTGTCAGTAACTGTGTTACGTAATTTTCTTCCATTATAAAGTCAGTTGACCATTTTTCAAATAAGTTGGATCCTGTTGTATTACTGTGCCACGAATCCGAGTAAGTCGTAGTGTCTATCCAGGTGCAGTTAGCCGTCAAATGAGTGCAAACTGCTGCTAGTTGCATTACTCAGTTAGATCCTAACATTTGAGAAACCGGAGCAAGCACTTGCGACACCAACAAAACATGGGACTCTGGCCTCGTATTGAATGTTCAGCCACTAGTGTCAATTATTAACTGCACTTGTCCAAACTGCTATTCTACCAATGATATATCAATAAATAAGAATGACTGATAATTTTTTATATTTTTTCTTTACTAATTCTCTTGTGAGAAAAGCTAATGCTATCCTGGCATGACAGTTAAGAACAAAATATTATAAAATTTCTGGAATAATCATCACTCTCCCCTGGTACAACTGCCACTGCCTGTTAATGGTGACTGCCTGGAACAGAGACAGCTCCAGATATTCATTGATCCCTGGCTTCTACAATGACTGCAGTGTCACATAGACTTTCTGGCTGCCTGGAACAGGGATCGTTCCATCTGTCCATCTCTCATCATCCTCATCCAGCAGTGAGCAAACGTGTCACATTATTTCTGGCGCCGCGGAGCAGGGACAGGTCCACTCGTCTTCCTGGTCAATAATTGCACTGCCGCATCACATAATGTAGTCTTAAGTCTGTCCTCAGATCGTATTGACACCTGCCAATAGCCTGCCATTAAGTCGAGAGATGTGAAAATTATATCGTTCCCAAGGCCAGCTAATGTGTCTGAAATATTCAGCAGAGTGAGTGGGGCATAGATGGTCAGTTTGTTGATAGGTTTGAAATTTACACAAAAACGCAATGAACCATTTTTCTCTGCCATAAACTATTTGAAAATTGTACAGACTTTCACTGGGTTCAGTTATGCCACAGTGTATCATCTCCTGCACCACCTTGAGGATAGTTTGTCTATATGTCCATAGCATCCATAGCTACCAGAGGGAATGAACAAGAGGATATGTGGATGTGCAGGGATTGTATGTTTGGTTACACTAGTGCTCTTCAAAGGTTCTGTTGTGGTGAACTACTGTATGTGCTACAAAATATACTTGAAGTGCTTCTGCTTATTTCAATTATTTAAAAAACTTCACAATGAAAAGTATACATTTGGACAGTAAAAATTTGATATTTTATGTTTATGATTTTATAATGCATCAATTACTAACAATAGAGAAAAAATTTATAGGAACAAATATAAAGAACTGATTTTTCACAACAAAAATATGTTACTAATTTTACTGGTTTCTGCAATTATTCACGTACTTACAAGTGATTCTGTGAAAGTCTACATTGTCAAAATTCCGAGGGGGGGGGGGAACGTACAAGGGGGAGAAACAGAGACTTTTGAGGAAATATGTGTCTCATTCCCGGAATTAGTTGCAACAATGAGCGATTTTTGATCTTACTTTAATAGGCTAAGTGAGGATAGCAAGCAGCTGTGCCGGAGAGCGTTGAGTAAGATGTGGAATGTTGCGGAACAGCGAAGGCAAATTCAACTGATGGGCAGACTGGCTGACACACTATAAGAAGGAAAATTACTGCTGGAGAGAAAAACGCCACTGTCATCTAAATTGAAGAACCTGTCAGCGAAACTGTTGCGACATCCATGAGTCTTTCTGTCATTCTCAGGCAGGCTGGGAAAGGAGCATACGAATTAGCCAAACAGGGTAGTTTTTAGAGGAGAGGTGTTTGCAATATTAACAAGTTGAGGTGTTATCAGGCTGGTGCTACTGAACATCGCAAAGTGAAAAAACAGCCAAGAAAATTTTCTGATGTGTTTTATTTTTTTAAATACTTTTCTATGAATAGGAATATCAATTTACCATTACATAATAGGACCTGTACAGAATGTGTTAAGAACAACTTTTTACAAGTGAGTGTTTGAGAAGTTTATGGAATTAGTGTAATGAAACATGTACAGTAAAACCTCGATCTAACAACTTCGCACGGTGCCAGGAAATTGTGTCGTTAGATCGCCGATGTTGTTAGTCCCGAGGTAACAAAATTTTATCCCCCCCTCCTAAAAAATTAAAAAATTTAAGTGTGTTTTTTTTCTCTAAAATTTATGTAGAACAATTACCCACTTAAAAAAAGTTTTCATCGAAATTATAATTTAGTATGATGAAAAGGTGTGTTCCAAATAAAATGGTACCCCCACAATCCTCCACCGTGACGTGTGTGGCAGAGCGGCGCGCTCGGTCTGGTTGGGTAGGATGGAGGAGGGGAGTGACCGGGCCACTGGCCTTGGCTTGCCTCCGGACAGATCGTGCGCGCGTGATTTATCCTGCTTGTCTCGCGCTCGCACGAAGCACATTCAGGCCACAATAGAACAACACGTATAGTCGTATTATTTACGTGAATGTATACGGCAACGATTTTTAAACCTTCCAGAACAGCCATTGAGTCTTCTTTTTACTGCGCAAGAACTGTTACAGCCTGTCACCATTGTAAGCATTTACGCGATACTAATAAAAGTGTGTATTAAAGAACAAACATTTTTAAAAAGTCTGTATTTTTTAAAAACTCTGAACACCTATTATGAACGTGAATTTAAAGCCACTCAAAAGGGCAAATTACTGACTTTTCAAGGTGCTGTCACATATAAAATAACGACTGAATTACTCGTCGCTAAAAGTTGTAGGCCTATTGGAAAGATCACGAAACTATGCACAACGCACCAGTTTAATGCTCTGTACTGCGAATAGAGATGAAATGGCTCTCGGTGCGCTGGCTGCAGTCGCTCTTATCGCTCCATTGTCAAGCGAGGCGCGAGCGTAAAACAAAAACCTTATCGGCCCACATGCCGCACACGGCGACGTGACTGTTGTGTTTGCGTCGTAGGCCGTTCTTACTCAGCAGCACTTTCATAGCCACGTGAAGAGTGATCAATAATACAGTGGAAGTTGTCAAGGTCAAGCCGAGATCACTGCAGCTAGAGAATAATCGTTAGATAACGCTGGATTTTTTTCTTTTTTTTCGGACTGCTGGTCCTTTTTTTTTGCCGTGCTGTAATGAGGGCGGAAAAAAGTCTCTCTTCAACCCCCGGGCTATCACAAGACACGGAAACATGGGAGAGTCGCCGAGTGGGAGAGTAAAAACAAACATGTGTGTCTGCTTTATGGCGAGACAAGACGCAAGTTGCGTGTGACCGCCAGAGAGTCGGCAGTTGATGCGCACGCACGCAAGCACAATCTGGCTTGTTTGCCGTGCAGGGGGGAGGGGTGAATGTTTATTGGCTGGCGTGGACATGACGTGTTTCTTACAGCACAGCACTCACAAAGTAAATTGCAACACAGACGATTTTCCTTACATTTTCGATTTCTTGACCCAAATTTTTCACGGTTCCTCAAAGAAGGTTGTAAATTACCATTGCTATGCCATGTCGCGTATCGAACTGCATAGCTGAGATAAGGATACGTGAAGGAGTGTGCGATGGAAGTTCAGGCAGGATGGTGCAAGGAGAAGTGAGGGGGGTATTAGGTGATTTATGCAGAGTTAGTCATCACGTCTCACATATGTCGATGTTGCCCAGGCGGCCTACGCACCCGGCGCATGCTTCAACTATATTCCAGCCGAAGTTTCTAGCATTTTTAAACAGTTTTTTTTGTTCACAGCTGCATATTACTGATTTATGATAACTGCATATGTTATTGTTCAATGTTCGCATAATTATTTTTATTTAACGTTTTACTGAGATTTATTTCACTTTGCTTAGCTTTGATACATTTTTAAAATATTACTTTTTCTACGGTTCCTGGAAATTATGTCGTTAGATCGCAGATGTCATTAGATCCGATGTCGTTAGATCCAATGTCGTTAGATCGGGGGTTTACTGTAGATAGATACTGGTAAGTGTCGTAGGTGTAGGTAAAAGAACTCTTTAAGGAACAATCATTGTTGGTCTTGTTGGTTTCAGACAAAGCTGACAGTGCTGTTGAGACAGCGTACAATGGGTTTCTGGTGTCTTTGTGATTTTCATGTGCATGAGAGGCCAGCCCTTGTTTATTTCCTACCAAGAGGAATGGCGAGTCAACACGATGCTCCTCAGAAGTTGTAGATTGGTGTGTCCCTTAGGTAGGCAAAATTATGAAATTCAAGAAATTTAAGGTGTTAGAGCAGTAGAAATAGTGAATCCACCTCTGTCCTGCTGACAACAGTGAATTCCTTACTGAGGACATATGTAATGGCCATTAAGGAATTTGCCAGTATAAATTTATATATTGGTGGGAGTACAAAGGAATCTTGTGGAGAAGAGTAAATATTTCTGAAGAACAGAATGAGCTATGATTGAGAGAAGGAACATTTTGGTGATGCCAAGAAAGGATTCTGGACAGCCATTTATCAACTACCTAACCAAAGGATGGTGGACATGACTCACTTGGTGAACTGTGAAAAACGCCCAAAAAATGCTTATTGTATTGCGTGAGAAGGAGGCAAGTCCTGGACCTAACATGGCGTAAGTGACTCGCAGCTCAACCCCACCCCCCTGCTCTTATAGACACCAAACACAAAGGGCCACACAAAGGAGGAAGAAGCGGCCAATTAGGGACCAAGCTGGTGACACAGTGTGAAATATGTATGAAGGGTTTCAATTAAATTGAAATCTTTGTGAAAAGTAAACTGTAACTATGTGTTGTAAATAATTATGTGATATTAAGTAAATCAAAATAAAGTAAAAATCAACTACGGGCAGTCGGAAGCCGGAAAGGCGAAGCTAGCGGGCATTGCCAGTGCGCAAATAAGAGCACACTGTTTGGCTGGCGAGTTAAGGCATGCAAAGTTGTGAGTGACAAGCAGATAGATGTTTTTTGAGATTACTCAATCTTGAGAGCCAGATGTGGGTATACGCTGGACAAAAACGTCGTGTGTACCTCGATAATAAATTTTCGGTATTAAAACAACGTAAGGCCAAGCTTCCAAAAGTCCTGGTTTTTCCAATGCTTGGCAGCGTGCAAAATTTGAGAAATATTTATGTAAATGAATCAATTAAGGTAAGATTACGTTTATAGCATCTGATTCGAAAAAGAGCTTAAGTATAATGGCACCACAATGAAAAGAGCTATAGCATTCTTTAACCTTCTGATCAGTAGTCTTACAGGCACTTACACTGAAACTGATGATTTTTCCTTACTCATAAACATCTCTTTTGGTCACAATCTCTGTGTAAGTCTCCAAGATGTGATTAATCACATCATTGTGAGTGAAAACTTGTTTGTTTTGTGTGTGTGCATGTGTGTGAGAGAAAGAGAGAGATTCAGGTTGAAAACTGGTTTGCTTTGTGTGTGTGATTCCGAGTGAAAATTGGTTTGTTTTTTGTGCGTGTGATTCAGTTTGATAACCGGCTGGTTTTGTGTGTGTATTTATCTGTGTATGAATGAGGTATTTTTGTATGTACATATACATATCATTGTTCTAACATAACTGTTAACTATTCTTTTTATTCTTATTCTTTATCATGTAATGTATTATTTTCGTTGTGATCATGTGTAATGGGTCCAGTGTAAGACAAGGCATCAATGCCTTAATTGCGCCTTAGAGACTTAATAAATAAATAAATATTACTGAACTCAGCGGTTCTAGTATAGTAGGCCTATCTCAGATAGCTTGCAGCAGTTCTCCACTCTGGTTACTATGACTATGCTGAAGACACCGTACTAAAATATCATGCAAAATATTCACATCAAAACTTTGCTTTTTTCGAACCAACTACAGCAGCTGGTAAAAAACTTTAAACAAAAAATATAAATAACAGTTATTTTTCATCATGTAATTTTGCATTAACAAATTTAAGGCATTTGTAACCACTTGCATAAGCCTAGTTCCCACACATCCAGCAAAAAGCAGCCATTATAATCAGTATAAAGTGGTCTACCACCGGGACGTAAAGTCAATGTCGTAATCCCTAACAATATTCAAATCATCAATGAATCCAGAAAGCCTATTTTAACCGCAATACTACCAATACCCATACAATGTAATGGTATTCAATCCAAATGTAAACAAAGAAATTCTGTTTTTAGACATAAAAAATTGTGAATAGGATAATGTAAAATAAATCCACTTAGCAAACTTCTTGGACAATGTGTTACCATGGTTAGTAGGAGATGCAGCAACAGTCATTGTACAGGATGCCACTCCATGAATTACAGGTATAAAGTCCCGGCAAGACTCCTCAGGGCGTGATGTCGCCTGCGTTGCTCTAACCCTGAAGATGACTCGGGCAGTTGGAACAATTTTAATTGCTGAAAAAATATACTTGCATGATCTCTTAAAGGCGTCCCACATGCCTGCTGATCATGATCAGATAACACATGCAAAAATATTTTTTTGCCTCACCCGATAAAACACTCGTCACTCCCACACAGTCCCGTGATTCCCTGTTCATTTTCCTCACAGGCTTGCCACTTCTGCTTCCCATAATGACTCGCCCCCAATGTAGTTCAACATTAAATGATCAGAAGGAAAATGTTACATAAATTAATTAGTATGAGTATTAAGTTATCCAACAATAAATTAATGGAGACTACTTTTTTAACAACGGTGTAAATTCCTTATGTCCTAAACAAAACCTTTTAAACTATAAAGTTTGAACTTCAAGTGGCAGTGCTCTGTGGTGGCATGTGGAGCTACGTAGCAAAAATAAACAGAACACACACTTAACCTAAAAGAAACATTGTGCCAATTAAAGAGAACACAAGCAGCTTGAGGTGCAGGTTAAAACTAAACGAATTACTTTACAGTTTTAAAAGAAGAACTTCAGTTCATCAAGTCGAAAGGTAAGTCACACAAAGGTTGTCGCTTGAACTTGGTACACCCTATAACTATTGACGTGATGGGAGCCTCATTGGGTTCAAGAATGTTAGGAGTGAAGCCCTGAACTACATCAAAAGTGTATTGATTTTCCTGGGTTGCAATTAAACATTTTTCCTTCCACATTTTCTGTCAATTACTGTGGCAAAACTCTTACTCTAGAAATAAAAAGAAACATGTATGTTCTGTAACATACGTGAATTTGCTGTGATGTTAAAAGTGAACAGCATTTAGCCTACACATCAAATACATTTTTAAATATAATAAAACCACACCAAATACGTACTTGCTTGGGATGTGTTTCTACATCAGCAATGGGTATGAAACGGTTATTATACAAAGAGAGCACCTCTTCTTTTGAAACTGGGCTCAGACCACGGAACACAGCCCCAAACTGAATTTGCAGGAAAGAGTCAAGTTTGAGCAACAAACCCTTCTCTATATCGTAGTGAAGTCCTCTGACTGCAAATCCTGGATGGTATTCAAGTTGTGATATTTCTTCAGGATACTGGAATAAACATAAATAATATCAGTTAAATATTACTGTCTTGCAAAACACATATGCAGGAATCCAAATGATAAATGCTCTGGAAAAAAAAAATGAACATATACATATACACAGAACATATACATTTGCCTTTAATTCAAACAAACTTTTGGGTGATTCAGCAAAAGTCTAAGACAAATACATGTTCACCATGAAATTAAAATTCTGGTATTGAATAAGTTTTGATTTTTTTCACATCTAAAAAAAAAAAGAACATTATTTGTGAGTAAACACTTGTATTTCGTTACAAGACTGTATAGAATGGAGTCATGGTCGCCTACGTGACATACTGATTTCTGCAATGAGACATGTCTGTGGTCGGCTAAGCGAGCATCGTTATACAGCAATATGAATTAGCACGTGTTAACTTTGTTGTAAGCTGTGTCTACCAACCACACGTCCTTCGTGCTTCTATGTTTACATTCACAGGAAGAGCAGGCATATTTTTTGTGTTAAATTGTGTTTACGGCAGCACAGTGACTGTTTTTATTTGAGACAGAGCTAATCAAAACACCCCTAATGTAATTCATACAATGTGAATTATATTTTGTTAACACTTTTTCCATGTCATTGTTGAACCACGAGTAGGTCAACAGTACAAAACCCTGACAACGTACACTGACAAGAATGGCAAGATTAAGTTTGACTGGCTTCAAGCTGCCGGAATGTGCAACAGTACAGGGGATCAAGTGTATTTCAAAACACGATCACGAACTGCTTTCTAAAAGCTGGAATCTACGATTAGGAAAATGAAGAGCAAAATAAAGCTGTTGAAGAAACTGAAGCTATCGAAGAAATGATACCTGCTGTGGACAACTGGGATTAAATTGGACATGATCCTTTTTTGGGTTTGTGAACACTAGTGAAAATTAAGTAATGTGCGGTGAACTGACATATGCATACATTTTAGCAGATACAGCAAGAAAAACCAGACTGTGTCGCCGACGAAGAAGAAGAGCAACCAGAACTACCAGAGAAGAAGTTTCTGTCACATATAGATGCCATGGAACACATCAAAGAGCTGAGGTGGTTTGTTGAGGGACAGCACAATGTAAGGGATTCTATTTTCTACGCACTCAGCACATCAGAAGAGTTTAATACAACTCAAGGTAACTACAGAAAACAATTAAATATTGTTAGTGTTTTCAAGAAACTCTAAAGTGAATATATTGTGACTGTTGTTCTACAAATGAAAATTATTACAGCTATACAACTACGTAAATATTGGGGCTAATAGTGTGTATAAAATGAGATACCTACTTTGTCACACTTAAATAATGCATTTTTTAAAGCAACCTATTAAGAATTATTTTTAATTCAAATTTTTTTCGATAGCCATTTCAGCTTTAACTTAAGCAAGTTTTATTGAACACATAAATTTGTAACTCCATACACAAGCATGCATGCAAAATAAAACTTGTAAATTTTGCATAATATTTATATGTAATAATCTCAGGTGTAAAAATTTACAGTTCATTCTCTTTTCAAATAAAATACACAATATTTTAATACCAATGATGTTTCTGAAATACTTCACAAACTTGGGAGGGTAGGTTTCTTACACCAACAACTAGAAAAAAGTCCACATAAACAGGTCTGAAAATACTTAGTTTAATTTAACATCTTGTAACCAGTAATAAAATTAATGTTGTTAGATTATTTAATGATATTATCGATACAATAATACTCAAGCCCTCATTTGTATTTTCTACGGTAGTATGTTTCCAAGGAAACTAGTTTGCATTTGTCATTTGTGTGTAATTGTGGTTAATCTTTTCCTTAAATTTTACTTGTGTTAATATAGATATTTAGTGATATTACAATCCTGTCTATGCAACACGACAATGAACAGCAGCAAATATTGGGTGACAAAGCTGCTTTTGGTCTGGAAATACCATCAGATACAATTGTGAAGCAACACAACCATTACCATTTGAACGTTAGTACATAAAAACCATAGCCTGGTTAAGAAATATCCTACTATGGTGAAAACTGCAACACAACGTAAATAAACTGTGAGGAATATATTAACCACAAATGTACACAAATGACAAATGTAAACAAGTTTCTTTGGCAATATATCAACATCCATAGAGGATACAAATCAGGACATCAGTGTACTAGTATCAATACTTGAATATCATTCAATGGACAACTTGAAATGCTTTGTTTATAAATCTGTCTACAGAGTCGCTGTAGTCTGTTGTAGGAAACAAATAGTAAACAGGCTGTTAATATGTTATAACAGAGAAAGCCATACTAAAGGAGTTGACTGGGCCAAAAATGTGAACAAATAGCCCTGGTTAAAGTACACTATACTGTACTATGTTTTAGTGTAGGAACTGAGAGGAGGATCTTCAAGGCAAGTGAGGATTTTCCGCCATGTGGTAACGTCATGACTCTCAGCCACCATCATTGTTTTGTGTGATCTTGACCTCATGTCACCAAAGGTCAAGGTTATAAAATTTCACTAAATATCCAAAAATTAATATCAAAAAAATTAATAAAAAAAATTTTCTGAGAATTACTCAAATTTGCATTCCACCGGGGTTTTACTCCGAGCCTTCAGAAATTTTTTATATTTCACCTTCCAATTAATCCATACACACATTTATTTATTAAAGTCTAATAAAAATTTACTATACAAAAACTACGATCACCGTTATATTGAAACATAACTGTATAATTACAAATTCTACATTAATATTTACTGTACTTTGTTTTACGGTTAAATTATTTACAAAATAAGAAGTTTATTTTTAAATTAAAAATTATTTGCAGCATACAAAATAGCATTACAGGCTTTTAATTTACATATATAACTGTTTTCAATGGATATGTATATGTTTTTCAGCTGAATGCTGGAGTATAAAACGTAACTAAACAGTAGCCGACGAATTTACGGAGCTATTTAGGACTTTAGCGTGCTTCATCACCTCAGTAAATTTTACACCCTAAATTCTCAAATATATACTGCAATAACCTGGTAGTTTCGGACACGGCTATAATGAAAGCTAAAGTTAAGACCAGAATGGGTTTGCAGCCAAACAAAAGTAAGGTACATAGCACAAAAAAGTTGCAGACAAAGAGTAAAAAAATCTGCAAGGGTAAGAAGAAAGTGTTGACTGCAAAGTAATATTCCACCAATATTTATGAAATGAAGAAAGGTGAGCAAGAACAAGAATGTGGCAATTGGTGGAGTTACTACCATTCCTGCTACGTGTCCCAGGGGCTCTTGAAGATCTGAAACTACAAGCGACATTGTATGCGCAGTCAACAATGCATCAAACAAATTTAAATGGATGTCAGATGTTCTGCATTACACTGCAAACATGGAAGCCATATCAAAGGGGACAAAAAAGGCCAAGACCTGTATCTTCGTCCACATTTTGTGGGTGGAAGACAAGTAAAGCCTTGACATAGGAAAATATCTTAAGGACCTAGCCCAGAAGGCCACTTAAGAACATGGACCAAGAGTATTTCCCACACAAACTAAAAATATCAACCTTCAGGGGTGTGTACATGCAAGACAAATTAGTATAAAAATCTAAACAAAATGAATGCACGATTATTAACATGGATACTATTAAAGGTCGCATAACCCATTGGGTAGTGTAACCGGCACATAGCCTTTAAACGTAACTGAACAATATATACAGTGAACCCTCGATAACTCGGACTAAAAGGGGGGAGAAGCTGTCCGAGTTACAATTTGTCCGTGTTATCGGGGGGCGTCCGGGGAGGAGGGGTAATCAGTCATTAATCACAAGAAATATGAGGAAACCAGTACGCTATCATTTCTACAAGCAAAAGAAGCGGCAATATGTATTGCTGTGTACGTATCAATTTACAGGAGGGAACAGTGGGAAAATTATCACTGTAACGGGAGAACTATAAAAGAAAGAATGTCAAACAACCTGGGCCGGCAGATTCTTTTTTATTTATTTTTTATGCTACTTCTGGCTGATCTTTTTTTATCTATACTAGAAGCTGGCACCAAGGCACCCTTCGACCACATAAAAGTTCTCACCCCCTTCTCTCGTCTGGCTCACGACAGTCTATGTGCGTGTGTGTGTGTGTGTGTGTGAGATAAGCTAGGGTGGTAGAGCGCTAGCGGAAGTAGTCAAGGTCAACCGGTAGTCTCGACAGCAATAAAAACACAGCACGTGACCACAAGCAACTCACGAGATGTTTACATGAAAAATTGCTCTACATCAGCACGTCACAGAGTGCAGCCAGCTGCTAGTTTCCTACGAGAAATTGTTTTTTTTTTCCAGGGCCTCTTTGCTAGAATACGAGGCCAGGAGCAACGTAAATCTCAGTCTACCTTTCCTCCTTTTTTTTTCTTTAGTTGAAGTCTACGGCCGTGGTTGAAGTGATAATATGCGCTTGTAGGCCTCCTTTCATACTACCGTATCTTACCTTGGCTGCGTCGTCATTGATCAGTGACGTCTTTACACACTCTTTACACTTAAAATAAATTTCACAGATACCATCAACAGGGTTCCCACAGAAATATTAAAATGAATTTCCCTGACTTTCCCTGACTTTCACTGACCAATCATTAAAAATTTCTCTGACCATAATTAATATTATTATAACAACACGCCTACACAACAAACTTTTTTTTTCAGCCTCCACCATCCCCATAGCTGCCCATCATTATCCTTTTAAGCAACAGATATTTTATATAACAATTTAAAACAGTAACATTGAAATAAATACATATAAACTAAGTTGCGGATGCCATATTTGACTATTTGAAAACTTACTCTTAGTAATAATAATATTAATAATTATTATTATAAAACACCAAAAATATGGATAAAAAGACCAGAAAAACTATCACGTAAAAAAGGAAAAGTGGCCTTCACAGCAGAAAAAAGTGCAGGTTGTGAAGAGAGAAGTTTAATACTGTATCATACTCAGAACATTTTCACTGACTTTCTGCTCTCTTAGGGTCATTTTCCCTGACTCACAGGGTTTCAAAACATGTTTCCCTGACTTCCCCTGACCACATTAATTTTCCCTGACTTTCACTGACTTTCCCTGACTTTCCAGGTCTGTGGGAACCCTGAGGGAACTCAATAAAAGCCCATTCATTTGAAACATTTTACTTTTTCAAAAGCGAGGCCCTCTAGAATGTCCGACCCGGGGCAAAAAAGCCTTTTTCTGCCCCTCCCCTTTTTTTATAATTTATTAAGCCCTGTTTATTTTTTTTTTCGATATTGCGCCGGCCTCTAGCGTAGTGGGTTAAGCGCCACTTTACGGTGCGAGAGGCCCTGGGTTAAACTCCTTGCTCGGGCATGGATGTTGTGTTGTTCATTCACCTCACTTCACCCTCATCGGCTTGTAAGATGACGTTAAAGGGCCATAAAACCCTCTCACCACCTTGCCTACATTGCAATGCAAACCAATGGCTTTTTATTTTTTTTATTAGATGTCCGGAACAAATAGTTTTGCAATCTTGAATTTATCGCACATACCAGAACAAAATAAATTTCCCTTTAGGTGCCATTGTAACGTGTAGTTACCGTCCAATTTACCAGCATCATGCTGAAATGATTATTTATGACGCACGTACGTGTTGGCTCGCGCGGTGAAGAGGGAGGAAAGATAAAGAAGGGAGGTCTGTCTGCTGAGTTGCATCTCCACTCGCGCGCTTGCTGAGTTGCATCTCTATCTCTACTCACGCGCCTCGCTAGCAACATTTAACCACATGGAACTCTCCAGATATTTTACGGTGGGATTATTAAAGGCTACGTAGTGATGAGCAACTGCTTTTAAAGCTTAATACTGTTTTTAAATAAAACGTGATTGATTTAAATGAGGCAGACACAATTTTCTTATGATTTTTGACCAGAAAATAATTTTATTAAAGTTAATTTTGTTTTTTGAAATTCTGTCCGAGTTATCCGAAGTCCGGGACATCGAGGTCCGAGTTATCGAGGGTTCACTGTATATTGCAAATAGCATAATTTAGGTTAGAATAGTCATAGAAAGCCAGTTGAAATGTCATTGGGATTAGAATTGTTCTTTTTATGTGACTCAATTACAAAATGTTGTTTAAAGTAATTAATGTGTAATTTAGTTTTGAGTACTGGCGAGAGGCGCAGTATGACCAGAGGATTGTAGCATTGTGTCACAGCAGATTGATGCTTAACACAGCAGGGGAGGGAAAGTTAGGAAAACATGGGGTGAAAGCGAGCAAGCAGCCTTGAGCCGACGAGGGACGCGCAGCTTGGATGCTGAAAATTAGGGCACAGAGAGGCGTGGTTACGACCACCCCCTGCTGTGCAATTTAATATTAACTTTATAATTACTCATCAGATATTTATAAAATCCTGTAAATAAGTTCAAAGGTATTTAATGTTAATGTGGATGAATTTAAAAAAGATGCAATAAATTGATACGAAGGAATGTCAGGGTTTGCTGTCGTCACCCATGAGAGACGCAATTGGCTCAAAGTTAAAAGGGGGGGGCTGTCCTAGGAGAGTTTGCCACATAGGCGCGAAGGTGAAAGTTGAGGGGGACTCCGGTGGCGACCTCGCAAAGAGTGGACGCGTCTCGCGGGTCGACTCGCGGAAATTTTCGGGAAGCCGCATATAAAACTGATTCTGGCTGCGACTGTCATGAAGAGTGAGATATTCGCGTGAGGCCGTGGATAAAAGCTACAAAACGATAATCAATATTGCGTATCATCTCTTGTGGGACTGATGGAACAAGTTCGGAGTTTCTGAAGTATAGAAGAACATAACTGCCGGTGTTTCAATCAATAATAATAGATCCCTACACTACATTAAAAGAGAGGAGATAACAGTAGCATACAAAAAGTGTGGAAGAAGAGCAAAATATTACCACACTTTCAGACATTTGCGACCACCACTTTAATTTTGTAAATACCATAAAAACACTCCACTAACCTACCAACTATGAAACCTAGCAATTGTCGATCACCTGGAACTGTGATCATTTGTGTCTTGGGTTTCTTATTCATCGAAAAAACAAACGTATTAAGAAACAGATGAAAGCTATCAGTCCTGTATATAACCCTTACATTTACGCAACGTAGCTTGGAGATACATGCTGTGCATTTTCCACTGTCGGAACAGTATATCAGCTTTAGTGATTCTCAAACATACACTGCAACACCAACACTGATGAAAGAAATTGTAAGCTCTATCTCACAAAAAGTGATGGCCATGTAGAAGAGGGAGGTAACATTTACTGTTGGGTTTTATGAAACTGATGACAGTGCAAGATACATAGAAGAAATACTGTCTCCAGAAATTTAGTTTGAACTACAAAGTAATCCCAACTTTCTGAAGAGAATGTTAAGGTGCAGTGAAAATATAGGTTTTATAAAACTGAATATGATTGTACTGACCCTGCGGTTCAAAGCAAAAGTCTACAAAACTAGCAAAATCAATGTATTATCGCAACCAGTAAATATATAGCAAATTTATGCTACATCGATAAATTGTAATTTGTCCACTAGTACAAAACTAATTTGAAAACCTAACATTAACTACTTCAGTGTCCATCTACAGTTCCTCCAGGATTTAAACTGGCCAAAGTACCTTAAAGCATAATTTATGTTCCAGCTCTTGCAAAAAACGTACACAAAGCCACCATATTTATCGTGGATCAAAACTGAGAATTGGTGAACTTTTAAAATGAAATCAATCTGCGACTGCATTTTAAAAGATGGGAATAAGATTAATGCCATCGAAAATCCATAAAATAAGATGTTGCAGGAGGCAACTGATCGGTACACAGCGTGTCATCAAACAGCAAACACGTACTAACAAGAATTTTCTCCATAGTCTCTACTTCGAAGTCATTCAGCAAGGAGGATTATATAAACATTGACAAAGCAGTGATTTTTGAAAAGACTTCATTCATACCAGCCATGTCCTGATTGGACCACATGCTGTACCACCAGAAGTTTGAATCACTATACAACATCAAGACATTTATTCTCTACTATGCTAGTCCTTCCTGAGAATTAGAGGGACTTTGACAAAATCAGATGGTAATGTTCTGGCATTGAAGAAAATATCAACACATTAAGCAATGGTGCTCTTCACCTGATCAAACGTATCACATGTCTGCTTAATGGTGTAGAGTTGTACCAGACAAGGAAGGTAGGCACAACAACTACAAAGAAAAACTATCATTACCTTATGCTGAATACACTCTCTGCTGCAAAATGGTGGGATGTGGAGTTGATGAAGATTATATATTAAGTTCCCACTTAAACAGGAGGCAAGTTCGAGGTCTACATATCACTTTCGATGTTACTGAAGTCGACAAGCACATCATCATTAACTTGAAGCAAGAACTGATGCTACTCCTACCCAACATACATACCAATACCATAGTCAGCAAGCACAGGGGAGAGCCCAGAAGCTGTCGAGTTGACACTACCGATCTAATGAATGCTGCCTCATGTTCAGTTGAATATATGCTCAGTTCCAGCAAGCCTATTATGATAAGACCAAGTCACAGATATTTATAGCTAAAACTTTCAATAGTAAAGGCCTAATGACAGCCTTTGACATGAGTAGAAATAATGAAAGAATCAGTTCGAAAATAATTGACTGCAGAATCAAAATCATGACCCTTGCAAATATACCTGAACACATGTATGGTTTCTGTCTTAAACTACATGTCCATCTTGCCTCTTACAACTGTCGTGACAAGGTTGCGAAATCATTTTCTCAGTACCATGCAAAGGAAGTATAAAGTGGCCCATTTCTACAATGACAGTTGAATTGTGTTCAAACATATCCTGTGACAAGATGTACTGTAATCTATAAGGTTACAAGAGCCAAATTGACTTCATCCCTAAAGAAATTGCTACGATTTATGAAGATTATGGTGGGACAAGAACATAATCTTTTCATCATCCATGTCCCTGAAAACTACTGGACGAGAAGAGCAAAAGAACTAATTAATTGTTGACCAAGCATTATCACAGACTTAACTGGAATGAAGATAATACTCCATACAATCAAGTAAGCAAATGTACTCAGCAGTATTCTACTGCAGTATCCACATGCTACATTCTATGTAGCTGGACCTGAATAGAAGAAATGGTTGAGTGAACTGAGTAAAGTACACATGGAAATAGGTTAATGTGCAAGCTGAGTTTGTCAATCAATTCATATGCTTATCAGGATGTATGGTGCAGCCAACAATAAAATATATACAACAAATGTGACGCAATTGGCAGTTTAGTGTTTATGTGCACATACTAGACAGGATTACATTTGAAGAACAGTTAATTAATTATTACAAAATTAAACAATTGTCTTCCTTCCTGTCCATCCTTCCAAGATTAAACATGTAGTGCTAGTCTCGGCGCAGAACCACCGACAGGATTACAGAGCCCCTGTACATTGCTGAACACACAACTGCACCTAAACATTTGTGCGACACAGTTACTGGCATTGTACCAAGAGGACATTGCTGTTCCGACCTCCTTGGCATAATCATGAATGCAGAATTCCCCCTGTGTCCTGTATAGTGCAAGAGTATTGTTATAAGTTTGTGATAGTGTCCCTTAAATATTTGTTATGGTTATTTGTTGTGATTTTAAATACTTTGAAGCGAAGCTTACGTATATAACATAAATAATTTTATGAGAAAAAAATCAATTAACGCACCTTCGTGCACACAGTTGGTAAATTATAAAATAAAAATATTACAGATAATAATTGAAGCTACTGTTTAATGAATGCCAATGTTTTAAAAGAATATATTAAAGTAAATGAAAACGGCTAATGATATTTTGTATATTAACAATGATCTATAGCTTATGAATATTTTTAATGAGTCAATTAATTAAAGGCAATGAATTTATGTTATAAATATTGAATGTATAAATAGGTTAGAGGCCTATGTTAACATATAATGTGAAGTTTGAAGAGCCACATTAAAGTTAAAAATAAAACAACATTTAGCAGCAGACCATTTAATAACATTAAGAAAAATTGTGGCCTGACGAAAGTAATAAACTACTCATTAATGTTACGACGACGTCCCCAAACGTATAGGCCTAAATATTTGTTATTGCCACATATATTATTAAAAGTTATAACCATTCCCCATCCGAAGGGTTAACGGTAACATTTTGAAATACTGATTTGCTAAATACTAATACTATTTTGTTTTGTGAGTTCACAGTGTGATTGTACGAAAATTGACCGGTCCAACGCAGAGCAAGTGTCGTTGCAAGGCAACAGCTTAGAAGCGCTGAGCGGGCGCTGACGAAGAAAACAGTGGCACCACCGTCCCGTACAAACTTTACACGTCTCGCGAGGCACGAAGGTAACCAGCACAGTATTACACAAACTACATAGACCTCACAACATTTGACCGTAACGCCACAATACACATTGCTGCTATTATAATATTGAAAATATAAACAAAGAATACAGTTCTTGAGCATTACAGTTCGCTTCATTGGTGAGTGGCATAAACCTATTAAAAAAATTTTTTCAATACACATTTAGGAAGCCTACAAAAGTTTGCACAAGTGCGTAATATCTTCATAAAGAATTAACGAAGATGCAAATATATGGTAAAATTTTAGTAAAATGTATGATATATTATTATGTATAATTCAATCAATTAAGAAAAACACATGTATGTGCAGTAAATATATAACAATGTAAAATCAGCTGTAAAGAAAACGTACGCTGTCAACACAGTTGTTGAAAAAAAATCTATATATAGCCTACACTTGAACTTATCAGTTTGAACCATACTAATTTATTGAAGTACGTGTACATGTAATGGAAAAAATGAAAGATTAAAATAGGGTATTATTAAGTTTTATTAATGTATTACACACTTAAAGGTGTTAAGAGTCTCGAACATTTTTATTGTTTATTTAAACTAATGTTAAATAATAAAGTCATTGCAGTAAGCATTAAAGAGAAGACAAATATTGTTGAAAAGAAAATAACATTATTATACTAGTAAAAAGACGCTGTCTATACAGCTTGTAAATGTAAATTAATTCTATAGTATTTTCAAAGTGGACATAATAACAGCAAATCGTCAGAATGAGTCCTTTAAATGTAATATTAAATTGTAATACTATAAATAACACAAACGTGTATAGAGTAAGAGGGTAAATGTGTCCTTTCACATCCCTTCCCAAAGTTTTGAAACGTCGAAGGAAACGCAGCTGCAAATCTTAAGTTTTATTTGTGAGTTTTCAAAAGTAAATGCATCTACATTTCAATAAATTCCTATCAAGATCCTGTATAACAGAGCTCTTAATTTTAGAAGACTGATGTCAACGTGCAACTTGTATGTACTGTTTAAAAAACAATTCCTTTTCAGCAGTAAATCGTGTTGTCGCGAAAATTGTGAGGAGGTAGAGCATTATTAAATTATGCAATTATTAATCATTTCAAGTAACGTATTACGTTTTCATTAAAAGATAATTGTCTATATTTAGATCAACAAATAATACAAAGCCACATAGCGATTGCTTTGAAAACCTCAAGCAAGACTGACGCGTCGCGTACCTACAATCGTGTAGACAGCCGTGTTCGGGCTCCAAGACAAGCACGCTAAGCAGAACTCAAGTTCATGCACAGTACTTCTGTCAGCATGACTTCATATGTCATTGACTTAAACAGACCCGTAAAGTAAGGCGGAAGAAGACCTCAGCAAGTCCTTTACCCGAGTTTTCCTTATTGACACAACCCCTATATCATAAAGTTTCCTTCCGTATCGAAGAGGGCTTCAACCTTTTCCAAATACCTGCCGCCAGAAGAAGAAATATAATATGCTATCCAGGAAAATGTCAAACAAAATTAAATTTTAGTCCACACATACACGACAAGATGAGGACATCTATCATGATAAACATCACCCCACAGACACGGTCGAGGACGACCTTCAGTCTTGGCTGGGGGGGATACTGTTATCACCCAATGTAACCCTGGTTCTAACACAGCGATCAGTAACCAGGCCACCTGGCCAGGAATTCCACAATATTAAACATAAGTTGCTGCAAACTGGAAGGCAGAACTCCCCACTCCAACAGCGATACGAGTTGCCACACAGGGCACGATAAAGGGGTGTGTCACTCTACCTACGAGGTCTGTCTGCCACATATCGTCGCCAGGACCACTTCACTATCAAGATGCACCACGACGTCCAGATATACAATGTGCCAATCACCATGGACGTTTCCTTACATCAGCCTCAGCATCATTAACAAGGTGGGACTGTCATCGTCGTAACTAAATTAAGTAGCTCATAAGTAATCATAAATGTCTCTAACTATTCTTGCCTCCCTCCGTAAAGATAAACGTAAATGTAATGAAATAGTTGTATATATTGTAAATTAAAGCCATACCTGATATTAAGACTGTGAGTCTCACTTATATTAAAAGAATACCTCATTTAAACAAGTTATAAAACACTGTACGTTTTACGGAATACTCCTACTAATACCAAGTAACCAAAATGAGTATAAGTTTCCGTAAACGTAACACTATGTGTGCATCAAAATACCTGCAAGCTACTCAACAAATATGCCGTAGTCAAATCCCACAACTTTAATAATGACAAATATACTAACATAAACAAGTAATTCTTTAAGTTATTGACATCTGATGAAACGAGAGATGATAATTCAGTAATATATTTATTTCAATTTTATTAGTTTTAAATGTCACAAGTTTCAATCGCTAAAGCAAAACAAAAATGGTAGTCCTGGGGGTGGCGACTTAAATTAACAGTACTACCAGCTGTGTATACTTTGTGATTGGTGGAAAGAAACAAACAAAGCTCCATCAACAACATATCTTTTGACTGGTCGAACAAAATGGGAGCAGCTGTTCTACAATGCCACACAGGCAAAAATTTATGTAGTATTTAAAACAAATTAGTATAGTTTTATTTATCCATTCGTACAAAATTTTAAAGAACTTATGTTGATACGTTAAAAATTTTAATTTGAAAGTGTAAAAATAGCACAAGAAGTTTATGAAGCTACTCGGGTTATGCTGGGTAGTATAAAATTTCAATCCGAAGGCATTCATAAAATTATCCAAATAAAGTTTGCTTGCATGAATTGCGGTGATAGGACAAACCTAGCCAATTTAGCAGGTTTAGTTTCCTGAACGCTGTGTGTGAAACATGTATATTATTTTTGTTTTTATTTTGTTTAACAAAAAATACACTGCTAAAGCCCTCAACACAATTACGTGGCACGGTGCATAGCTGCGCGATGTGACATGACATCACACCAAACCAGCCAATCACAGTTACATCGCTCGCAACGTGCGACATCTCACCAAACGATCAGGCTGACTTGCCGCCCAGAAAACATCGCTGATGACGTCAAAGACAACAAACAGCCAATCAGAAAAAAGAACACAGAATACAAGAAAAATATTATGATGTTTGTAAACAAGGGAAAAGAATTTCAAACGAGAGGGAAGGAACGAAGGATGGAATATTGGTGTGGCTACACATACGATGTGTTTCTACATGCCTCACAGTAACATAACCTGACATCCTGCCACATATTTTCCTTATATAATATAAAGGTGCTTATGAAAATTCACGAGGGTAGTGTTTCAAGTTTGAGGTGTTCGAAATTCAACCCGAGTGAAACTAGCCCATGTTCGAATTACAACTGATGACCTTTCGGCCAATTACCAAACTAATATTACATTTAAATATAAATTAAATATTCTGTAAATAATACACAGTGGACGTAGCATTTAGCAAAATATTTATCGCGTAGAAAATATAAAGGCTTTTTTTATCCCCTCCATCTTAAAACATTGAAAATCATAGCAAGTGTACATCAAATCTAATCCACAAAACCTTATCACGTGACTGAAATAACCTACCTTACCCCTGCGAGTGAATTTTTATAAGTGCCATATGTGATTCACATGTCTTCACACAGATAGCAGGCCATATCAACTTTTCTTCTGCCAGTTTATTGTCTCGCATCACGTCGCACCATTGTAAAGAACACTGCCAACGATGCTTTGCAATGTCTTTGGAGTTTGCTACATCACGTCGTGTAATTGTGTAAAGAGCTTTAAAAAAATTTTTTAAAAATTGGGTCATTTAACTATTTATAAAAAACCTGCACATCAAAAATAGCCACAATTTACAATACACATTTTTGACGTTAGCTTGTATGTAACTGTTGGTGTCTTCCACTTACTGCACTGGATTCAACTTGTTGCGCACTGGTCCTCCACAAACCGGAACTCGCTCTGAGTGCAATCAGTTATCTTTCACATGCTGTTTTACACCAAATAGTTGCACACTGTAGGATATTTGTTTCACACTGACTCCGGGAGTCGGAGCTGTCGTTCGGTGCAATTTAGCAACGTTCAACGATTATGTAAATAAGTAATAAATTATTCCAGTGGTGGATATTATGCAACCATCTTACACTTTAACTGAATAATACAAAACAGTTGTTACCAAGCAAAAATTCTGTTGTTGAAATAATAATAATAAATTTTTTTATTGCAACAATAATAAGGTTAGCTACCCCGAGCTGTTGATGTGTATATTTCTTTTTGGCCCAAAAAATGGAAACTGGAAAAAAAAATGCCCCCCCCAGATTATGAGAACTTGAATTTTAACTTTATATTAGCATCTGGGTTAGATAAAATTAATGCAAAAAAAAACATTTACTGTCACAAGCGTTTTACACTGGAATAACAGTATATTCCAGTTGTTCAGAGCATAAAATATATGCACTTATCGCAGGCAATCGCATGACATACATAATTTTTCCATTATCAAAATGCACACCCAGACAATGAATTTGAAACAAGTGGAAAACACCTTGAATAAACCACATGACTAAAATTGTTTTGAAAAAAGTTTACAAAATTTGATATAAAAGTTATGTTGAAAATATTACATAAATACAGTAACTTAGCCTTTTGTTTACTAGAGCCTGCAACAATGCAACACGTCTGTATTGCTAACTAAATTTTAATTAAATATGTAGCACAACTTCTTTAAGCATAACATTCATTATAAGAAATATAGCAGTGAGTTTGAAACTGATTTTGTGGTACTGTTATCACCATAAATACAGATTTCGTAAGTGATGCTGAATTATCAACGAACTGCATTCATGCAGTACCAAGATGGTGTCCACAAAAATATAGCAAGTCATGACATTGTTGCCAAATGCAAAGGCATTTCCAACGTTGCTGTATCTAATGCTGTGCACAAACGTATTCGTAGCATAGCCAAATATAAATCAACACACTATGCTCATAAACAGTGTTTCTCATGTGCACCTAAATTTTAAATGTTTACTTACAACTTTAAATAATAATTTTGTGCGGTATGTTGATGCTTCTGAAACACTCGTATCTACGAAAGTGCTCATGATGTATTTTACAATAAACTGCATACACAAACGGACAGTGCATAACATGACAAACAAAGGTAATGCCAACAAAATCATTCTTATAGTAGCATGTTTAAGAAAAAACAAGCTAGCAAGAAAGATGTGATATTAAGAAATATCACCTCCAAGCAAGAAAACTAGAAAGGTTATTTATTACACAATGTTCTCAACATTTACTGAAAACTGTATTAGTTAAACATTTTCACTATTTCATTAAACACTGAATATAACGTCAACGATTGTTTTATATTATGACAATTACATCAAAGTTTTTTATGTGATATAGATCAATAACAATATGTTTAGCGCTACTATACATACTGAAAAAACTTGCACTTTGTAACTGAAGCATTTTCAGCCATTTTTTATTAAACGTAAATAATCACAAATGTAAATAAAAAATAACATTAGTTAACAGGCATCAAAATTGCCTCCGTGGTGTTTTGACAGGTTATCTAAATACCATGACAACCAAAAGCACAAGAAAGAGACTGCTAAATTTCTCACACCTTTCTGTGCATAATAGTTTTGTCATTTATTTCATATAAAAAAATTATTTTTAAAAATAACACACGCCATTGCAAATGTTCACAAATATTATTTTGTTTACTAAAATAAAGACGAATAAATGGAGATATTATAAGTCGATAACGTATACAATCTAATGCATGTGAGGAAATATATGTGAAAATATTATTATTATTACATTATATTATTATTTCAATAACTTAAAGCATAATGTGTGCAAGAAAAAAATGTGATGTTTATATTTTATCATAGCTTGTCTCCAATTGCCATATTAGAAACCATGCTAGTTACAAAAGTGCTTGTATAAAACTATAATAGAAGTGAGACACAAGCTGGCAGCAGCAGCCCAGGAAGTGTATGACAGGCAAACGAAAATTTGAAAAGGGGAGGTAGTGGCTGTTGCAATACTGATCAAAGACTGACAGTTTGACAAGTGTTTTATACGAAAAGGGTGACTGTGGTGTTTGCGGGACATGTTTAACAAATCTGGGCTCATTTTCCAAATACCCTGATCACTTCACACTACAGCAATTTTCACCACGAGACATAATAGAAAAAAAATAGTTTTACTAAGAACTGTGGGATGTCCACGATTTTTTAATTTTTGACTATCTGCTGCAAATGTTCTTACAATTACTGCAAATAATCAGGAATTTACAGTATTGCTTTAGTTAGATAGTTCCTATCTTAAATATATTGCTTGATGATGATATATTATCACTGATAAACACTGTGTAAAATAAATACAAGCTGTGTTTCAATATTTCTTATTTTGCAGAAATTTCTTCCTTACCAAGGGTCTCACGAAATGTTTAAGGCATACGTTCTCTTATATTTTCTTTATTGTCAATTATTTTAATTGAATGATATAAATATAATATTTCAGCACTTTCATTCACAATCTCCAATTTCTGCAGTACACTTGGAGTTAAATCATGAAACTAAATCATTACTGGTAGCACAAGTCTAACATGGTTACAAAGTCAACTGCCTTGGCCTCTTCACAGAGTAGGACCATTGATGGAAATATAAACAAATGTTCAGCTAATTTTATAGTTCATACCTTCATATCTCCCACACAATCTAACAAATAACAGGAAGATTCAATGATATAAATTTCAAAAAACATTAGTGTCATTCTAACCTTGTATTCCTTGATAAGTGCTTCTCTGCCCAAGTTGTAAAGCAAATAGTCCATTGAAGGTTTGTAGGATGCTAAAGTATAGTCATAGTCAAAACCATACACATTAACCTCTTTCAAGTCGAGTTCATTACAGGCAAAGACGCCTTTAATGTCAACGTCCATGGGAAGTTTCTTAGCTGAAAGAAAATATACAATGTCATATTTTGGCATTTTTTTACATTTTAATATGGAATACATGCTCATACACATCTCCATACTCACTAAACAAGATCTCATGTGATGTTGAGAAGATGTCAAAACATCCCTACATAAATTATTCTCATGTGTTAATTTTTAATGCACAAATCACAGAAACACTGAATAAGCAGAGTGCTTATCTGTAGGTATTAAAATTAGTTTCATGACATTCACACACAATTTTAATTAAGAAAAAAGGATGAATTCAGCATAAAATTGGGATGTTTCATAAATACAGGTGTGTATTCTGGGAGATTTTACAGGCACATGCAGCTCAAAATTAAAAAGCAAAATTAATTTAAGGAACACGAAACTGCATTCTGTGAATTCTGCTACCTGGCACAGTAGCCATACTCCCTCGTTTACTGCACAATTATATCTATATCAGTACCAACAGTTCATTATTATTATTACTATTATTATTATTATTATTATTATTATTATTGAGGGTTGGGTATTAAGAAATGTATAGCTTCTGGTTTGCTTTTTGTTGCTATGGTAACAATTTAAATGCCCACTGAAATAAGTAAAGCTGTTATACAATTAAGTGATATACCTTGTGTGCCACTTGAAAGATGAAGATAATGTTTCAGTAGAAATTTACTGGTGATCTAGAATTAATTGTGTGTGAAAGCTGACTACATTGGCCTTATTTTTTTGTGGTTATGTGTATGACCTTACTTTAAATCCAAAATGGAAAACTGTGAGATGGTGTGTCCATATTGTTCTAACCCACTGCATATGACAAACCACATGCATATAAAAAAGGACTAAAAACAGTAACAAAATGAATGATAGAGAATTTTCCTCACTTGCCTAAAGTTTGTTGTGTGTGAACAGAAGAATTTTTTGGAATGAAAAGTGTACGTTTAAATGTAGGTGTTGAGGCTCATGCTAGCCTGGCAGTTCCTTCAAACTCTGGTACAGACGAAAATGTGATTTTCCTGTTGCAAGCTAAACAATCTCTCTACTATTATCTTCAAGACATAGAGAATCTGCTGAAAGTTCAATACAATCAATACTTAACAGAAAAGTTAGGAAAATAAATCAGCATCTTTCAAGAAAACATGTACCCATTTGGTATCTTTAAAAATTGTTGTTGGTTTGTTATTTTCATGTCACAACTTGACATTCATTAAATTTGAGATAGCATACAAATAACTTTGAGATATACCTTACTAGACCTCAGCTGTGTTCTCATTGAAATAAGAATACAAGTATGATGCCAGAGAGCAATAGGAGTGTTTGAATATTTTGACAGCAAATAAATTTCTTTAGCTGCTGAAGAAAACGTAAACCATACTTTGCTGATAAGTTATTTCTGTAGCTACACAATGCAGCCAGAAAATATATAAATTTGGTACCTTTATTTTTATATAAAATTTAACTGCAATTTTGCTGCTAGTATTCAGAAAAAAAAAATCTTCACTGAAGATAGTTTAATTAGCTAGAATTTTGTTAGAGAACAGTAGAATAATTGTTAAGTTGTGGTTTGTGTTGCTACAAAATGTTTAAGTTTATAGCTTGGTGGTGAATAATAATTTGTGTGCATATCACCGTTAATATTTTTCTCGTTACTTTGATACAATTTATACTTTGCCAAAAAAAAATGTTTAGCTGTGGCCCGTATGAAGCTTAGAATTTGCTATGTCTACAGTAACTAGTGTTTCCAAAAAGCAGTGATTAAAACTCCCATGGTGTTCAGAACTGGACTCAAAAAATAACTTACGACAAACTCAGAGAAAATCACAGTTTATTTTCGGTCTTTAACTTACAAGATTCAAAGTCACAAAACAAAATATTCGCACCTTGCAGCCTTCTACATTATTATTATTTATTATTATTTGTTTACCCACGTACCGTTCAACCAAAGGCTGGTTTGCAACAAATACATGTAACACAACAATACATTTTACAACAATACTCAAGAAGAAAAAAACATACTAATGAGACAAAACTCAAATAATACAGTTAACATTAATATAATTACATGACCGAAGGTATATTGCACAACTATTGTAACATAACATTTTATTTCATTACACAAAGTTAAAAGGACAAATAAAATAACTGTTATTACAGTGGACTTGAAAGTTTTGTTAAAGATGGTATGTGCTGGTCATTCCACGGTTTGGCTGCTTAATAGGTGAACAATTTTTTGTTTATAGTAGTGCCATGAACAGAGATTCTCAAATTGGTTTTGTAATGTGTAAAATGTCTGTTATCAGGCATGAGTTACTTAAATTTGTTAAAAAGATATATTGGTTGTTGAAACCTTTCGATTTTTGTAATCAGTCTGACTAACTGTTGCAGTATTCCGCTGTACAAATTCTGCCAGTCAAAGCATTGTAAATATTTGGTTAAGTGCTCCCTTTTTTTTTAACTGTCAACATACCGCAGACAGGCACTCTGCAGCTTCTGTATGATGTCTTTAAGTAATTTTTCCATTCCTATAAATAGACCCAAGCAATAACTGAAAGGGGATAAAATCAAGAGATCACAGACTTAAAGTTTTAAAATTATAGATAATATTTAGCGATGATGGAATATCGCAAAAATGTTTTATACCAACATACCCTTGAAAACACTGTAGTTATTTGCAACACATGATTGGGAGATGTACATCTGACAAAACGAAGCTGTTTACAGACTAATAACATGCATCAAATATTACAATAGTGGGATTCTTATTGGCTCAGTCAAATAAGGCAACAGCTTCACGTACAAGCTAAAGCCAGTAATATTCTGGTAAGCTAAACGTACATTGAAACCCAGCAAACAGTCAAGTTTTCCCACGATAAATCATCACCGCTAGTAACATTATGTTTACATTTTTGTAGGTATTTACGCCAGTAGTACACTGTTTGCACCAAGCCCACAATCCGCCTGCCCCAATTTAGGGTCACAGAGTTTAATGCCTAGCTCTTGGCTGAAAGAACTCCGGGGATTAACTCATTAATTATTTTGATGCCTGGAAGCACCTGTGATTTTTTAATGGTATTTTGTGTTCCAATTTTTCATCGTGTTAATTTGAACACTGTTTTTGCAACACCAATTACTATTCAATTTTCCTAGATCTTCATTTATTTTCCTTATTGTGGGTAGTAACTCATTTGGCGAGCATGATATGTACAGTTGCGTATCATCTGCATATTGGTGGCATGTTAGACAGCTTAGACACGACGAGAGGTCCCGGACACATATGGAGAATAATATCAGCCCTAGTACTCCAGCGTGCATAAACTTAGCCTGTGAGCACATTATTCCTTAACTTGTGTTCATTTCTACAATTTGAGAATGACTGAACTTCTGAACCATATAATTATACTTTAAAATATTCTTCCTTGACTTAACTTAGTCAATTTGGCTTCAACAAATGAAATATTTATTGTTACTGTCTGGTCGTTGTAGGACTGGTGGTATTGGGTGTTGTTCGGTTGTTTTAACTCTAAAGTGCCAGAGATCATGCCACAGCTATTTTGAGTTTCTTTTATAAACTTCAGCTGACATACAAAAATATTCTAACATAGTCGAAAGGGTCATATATGACAGTGTTATGCAATGTTTTAAAATTATTAAAATCGGCTTCCTGTTATGTGTTTCTGTATAGTTTTTTCGCTCAGTTCCTCTATTTCATTTTTGATACTATTTCTTGTGTGACCCAAGGATTACGCTTCTTTTTCTTTCTTATAATATCTAGTGGTGAACGTACGTCATGGTTAGAATTTATTGGTTTGTGGACATACGCCATAGCTCATGTTTTGCTGATCAAACTTGTGTTGAACGACAAAGTACAAAAAAGAAGGAAAAAATTTATATAAAATGTACACACAAAAAATATTTAAAAATTAAGCAATCCCACAGGAAGTCTGTCAGTTTTTTACAATTTTATTGGACAACAAAGGATTCTAGAGACAGAATTCAGTCGAATATCAACACAACACCCAGACACAAATATATAATTTGATTCCCAATATGAAAAAATATTGAAATAGACAAAAAACAAAAGACAATAGATAACACAACACATTTATGATGTGAGCAAGGACACAATGGAGGAATTAAAGAAACCCTGACATCTCCGGGGAGATCTGAGGTTTGTCTCACGCAACAGTGGTGTGTCGTGGAAATATTACGCGGTAGGCACCACCCTGTTATGGAGAACGGGCACTCAGAGAGCACTACTTCTTCTCAGGATCGTGTGGCTGACAGCAAGGTGTTACACTCTGTATCTTTCTCAATGGACATCGTTGTACTTACACAAGGAGAATCTTGGCACTCCCCACATTAGAAGCACTCGCCAAAGTATTGGGCATCTGGATTCCCTTGTGCAAGATACACTGTAACACTTGGGAAATGTCCGGGTTGTAAGAGGCCCGCGCCTTCATGGCCGAGAAGCAGTAAGCCAATAATTAACTCATGGAAGGTTCAACATGGTTATTATTAATAGAAAACACCATACATCCACATACACAAACGGCTGTGCAGTAAGCGGACCTGGACCTAAGCCTGTCTGGTGGTGACACTTTAAGAACAAAAGCCACGAGGATGTGGAAATTAACCAAAAGGTGAAGTTTCGCCCATGGGTGTAATGAGTAGAAGGGGTTGAGGGGTATCTCTGGGTGATTCAAAACTAACATGTAAATGTTCCCGAACGAAGTAACTACCGATACACTAAATGGTTAAAACAAAGAAGGAGTTTGCCCGGAGTGACATGGAGTCGACTGCTGCGTATAACCAAATGCCGGGCCATCCTGCGCTGGCTACACTGTCATGCAAAAGTGCTGGCAGCACCCATCTAAATTTACAAGAGCATTCAAAACAAACTATGTAAGAGTTCAAAACACTGAAAATTAAGAATCTTGCTGTTTAGAGTCTCAAAATACCATAGGGAAAAGTTTATGTTCAATTTGATCTATTTTCTACAATCACATTGAAATTTAACTACGCAATAATTCACATAATGGTAGTTGTGCATGACATTTAAATAACAAAACAAGAAATGAAAAATACACTCGTATAACCCTAAAAATTATTAAATTAAAAGTATTAAAAACTTATTAGAAAAAGAAACTGTGCAAATTGGCTGGGTGGGCAAGTCCGTTATCGCTGCCTGGCACAGGGGTGTTTCTACGGTAATTGAGGTTAAACAAGACAAAACTTAACTAAAGATACTTTAAGCGTAAACAAGGCCTTTCATTAATACAGACACATGGCAGTGTTACTCTCAGTAATGTAATTCAACTTGAAGTACCAAAATGAGCTATGTTTGCAGAAAAATTAATTACGTTGTCCTTCGTTAACAGGGCGCATTCCTAACACGTAATGGGTGTTCTTGTGGGCTAGGCAACACACTATCACCACACTGTGCAACGTGGGTGGCGTCTGGATGCCACTGCCTCATTGAAAACACGCTGCCTGGTGTGTTACGATATGAGAAGACGGTACGCCGCCTCAGCCTGTTCTGTACAGGTGGCATGGCGTGCATAACGGGCTTTGTTAAGAAAGGGCATGCTGAACATTCGGCATCAGTCAAATACTCCTAATAATATAGAATTAAGAGATTTTACTTTTTCGTCAATATTTTTACAGTTGCTCATACCCTCCCAATAAATATTTTTAGCTGTTCGTAACACAGATTACAGTTTATTTGTTTATAACATTTAGATCACGTATTTAATTTGTAAACTGCAGTTCAGAAACTGTATCTAATGTATACAATGTTGTGGTCCATGAATCCAAGTATGTTATGCAACCCTACACGCGTTACCTTGGCTTAATTTCTTACCAGTATTAAATCTGTCACATCACTCTCCTATCGTGTTGCTTAACCTCGGAACTCAGACTCTTCGACTGGAGCCGGACAGCGACACTTCCAGCCACGCCCTTGCGAGCTGGGAATACTCGATGATGAACTAACTGCACTTTTACTGAATAGTAAAGTTACTTACCATGACTAGCTCCGCCGGTAATATTACCGGATCATTTTCAAGTTACCCTTGAAATTAAAGAATTTTTGTTTGCTTCAGTTTTTATTCTGCTACTTCACTATCATATAACACAAAAGAAAACATTCCTCCAGTCACCAGTGTATCGTCGAGAAAGTCTCGCCTGGAAGGAAATAATACAAAACAAACGGCACGCTGCCTATAATTTACGAAGGCGAATGCCTAAGCATTCTGCACCAACAACCTACACGCGCAGGCGGAAGAAATTAAGTAGATAAAGGTTAGACCAAAATTTGAAACTGGTTAGCAATTATAGTCAATTTAGGTCTTGGTGCTGCCCACACATGGTAAATTTGCCACTCCCTATCTTTTCATTTGTTTGTTGGGCCACAGCCTGCTCGCACGACCATCCTCGGCAACGTTGTGATGATTACTCTTGCCTGGCGATGGTCTTTTCACCTGACCCTGTGACCACTAATATGCATTACTCAGCTAGCCAATCACAGGCTTAGCCCTCACTTGTTGCTTAATAAGTCAGTCTTACAGGTCCCCCACCATTCACTAACACTACCATACAACTACAGTGTCAGCCAATGGTTTACCAGGCTCCAAAACGCTTCCTAATACGGCAAAGGCCAAACAAGAAATAAACGTGCAAAAGAATTTGACACCTCTACCACCCGACAAAATGCAGTATAGATTGGGTACCCTTGCTCAAACAAAACTATACTGCCATCGCCTTCAGCCATATGGCTATAATTAAATTCATAATTCTCTAATTGAATTTTAAATTTCTTATAACAAAATATATGTGATTCCTTCCCCCAATACACTCTCACTTTTGAAAAAAAAAAAAAAAATTACATAAAATATCCTATATAGGCCGATAACCCTTAGGCCTGCAATGTTACAAATAAGTCGTTTCGGAACGTGGCATTACTCTAGTCGGGGCAGTTTTCACTTGTTTAAAACCATACAATAACAACATGTGTCGGAAATACTTTACATCAGTTGCTGCCATATTCAGAAGGTTTATATTAAAATATCCTAAACAAACAATATTTTTTAATGACATCAGCATGATTTCTATACAAGAATCAAAATTTTCAAGTTCCCAATATGGTACAACAGGTGGTTTGTACACCACTGCCACTGCAATTTTACACATTAGTATTTTATTTCAACCCACAAGTATTAAGAGTTTGAATCAGTTTCTGAATTTTTATGTTAATTATTTTGGAATTATGGTTGTTGTAAATATACATAGCAATTCCTTCTCCAATTTGCCCACGTACACTGTCTCTTTTGATAAATGTATATCAATCTATTTAACTATTTTTGTAAGAACTGCCGGTCGTAACCATGTTTCATTAATAGCAAAAATGTGGCCCGAGTTGTTTGTTCCAATTATACTCCTCACATTGACTACATTATGTACACAAGGTCACACATTTTAATGACACATTTTAAAATCATGTTTCACGTTCGTTGGAATGGGTCGCGAACAGCTGCGAGGGTAGCATATGACCTTCAGGGCAGAGGGGGGCCAGAGTGAATTTATCGGAACCGTGGAATACCTGCCCGCTGAGAAGATGGAACTAGCCATTGTTCCCTTTTGGGGTGAGTCTGCAGGGATGCACAAAACAAGTCCTAGTGTAAAGCATTGTCACACTTTCCCAGTTTACTTTTTATAACTGTACTAAAATATTTTTAACTTATCTTTACTATTTATTTCAAAAGTAGCAAGGTAACAATATAAATTATACGTAGGTACTTATTAACAAAAAAATAAATATTGGATAATTAGTTATCAAGAAAAAAATTTATATAATAGGGTCTAGCAATTCATAACTGCAAAATTCACACCAGCTTTTTCCCCAATTTTCCCAGAATATTATTTTTAAGCTCCTGCTACAATAAGACATTGAGACTTGCCTTTGTAATGCTGCCAGATAGCGGTGCCAAGACTTTGTAATTTAATTTTTTTTGCGTGTCACACGTTACTCAAAGCACAGAAAGAGTGACGTCACAGTCCCGTGAACCAATAAAATTTTTTTAGAATGACAATGGCATATCACATCATGGTAACATAACACAATTGTAGAAGTACCTTTCATGGAAGGCCTGTTACAGCAAACCATAATTGGTGCTTAGCCTCAGGGATTTGTGACCTACGGATTCGTGCAAACCTTGAATTTTTTTTTAAAGTACTTAAGTGTATCAAAGAGATTTATTGTGTCTAGGAAAAAAACAACATTTTATGGTGATGGAAAACAACAGTTTGAAATGACAACAGCAAGCCTACATAGACGAATTACAACAGTATCAACAGCACGTGTCCAACTACCTTAAGCACAATACACACGGTTATCTTTTTCGAACAAGAAGGTGAACACCTTCTTGTTCAAGGCGACTTGCATCGTGTGAATGGCTGACTTGTATGCAAGTAACGTGCATGCAAGATATTGCATTCTAGCTAAAATCATTTAGAGGCGGTTCTAATTTTCATGCACCTTCCCGTGCAAGTAGTTTGTTTATATTTTCATGTGGCTTGTTTATGTACGTTAATATATTGTAAATAGTATTAATTTGAGAGTAGAACACAAATTGAAGCCTCGTGTAGGCACAAAACTTTATTTTTCAGTTTCTCTCCTGTATATAACTGATGTGTCTTATAATTCAAAATGACAAATTCCATATCATTGTTATTTTCTGTAGTAAGAAAAATCACAAAATTAAAAAAATAATATAAAAAACAAAAAAGAGCCTTGTATTTCTAACCCTATTTGGCATAGAGGCACATTCAAGCTAGTACGCAAGTACTACAGTTTATACGATACGTTCATAAAGTATGTATACAAGGGAGTGTTAACTTTCTTGTTCACCTTTTCGTGATCACCTTAGTATACAAGAAAGAGGCCCGTGTGTATTGGGCTTTAAATACGCCATGTATGAGCCACTATAATATAGTATTATCTTGAGAAGGAGCAGAGGTAAGCAAAGTGAAGACTCATTTAAAAAATAAATAAATAAAAGTTCCACAAGCTGTCAGCATGCTTCATAAGCTACATCCCGCCTAGAGATAAATAACTGTATACGAGCATCGGTTTAACTAATCCAGTATAAGAAATGTCCAAACACATTAAATACATGTATAACTTCGGCTTGCAGTGATGCCTAACGCAGTTCACATGGAGGCAGTAACTGTCTATAAATATCGCCAGAAAAAAAAAATGTTTTTTTAAAGTTTGTTAAAAAGAAAAATGGCCATGCGCAGGGTATATGAGTATCCAAAAACTGCAAGAGAATATGACAGAAAAAGTTTATTTTTAAAGAGAAATATAGTAACACCTCTTTATAACAACCCATTTCATAATGACCACCTGCATACGACGACCTGGCTTCGAGGAACTGTAAAAATTATTTTACAAAAAGTGAGTGTGTATGTGTGTGTAAAAAAAGAGGAAAATGAGAATGGGAGTGTAGGAGTAGCATAGTGTGTGACAGCCTATGCTGTGTCATATGACAATAGTCTTGAGTTTGGGTGCAAGAGATGGAAGAGGAACGACTGTTTTTAATGCACCACTTACGTAAGATAAGGTAAATGTAATATTTTTTAAATTACGACAAATAATTTGGTCTGCTTGCACTGTGTGAAAAAAGTACCTGAAGTCTACAAATATAACTGGTGTTGAACAAATGTTAACATCTGCTCTTAATCTTTTGTCCCTGCACTCTGGAATGGGCCTGAATGTGAATGTATCATCTTGTCTCCTCTTCTACTTGACCAGCACACCACAGTATTCTTCTCCCTTCTTTGACTTAGGATACAACTGTCCTTTTCTGTGAGGATGGAATTCCAGTTCCTCACATGGCGAGCCTTGAAAGCAAGATTAATACCACTGACAGTTGCCTAGTGACCACGGTTCAGCTTGCTCTCTGTTTCCCCACCCAGCTGGAAGTGAGATAGAGAGGACTGAAGTTAAGGAAGAAATGCCACCCACGGCAGAATGTCACAGTGTGTGCGACTGTGGTGCACAACCTTGCAGAGTTGTATTTATTTCCACCAGGCCATTACTTCCTTATAATGCACTAGACAGCGAGTAACGAAGTCTCAGCTTTCACACCGCACAATTTAATAGAAAAATTACTGCTTAACGTATGATCAGACATTTACATGTGGTGCAATACATTTTCTTTCATCTTAACATCCATATAAACTGACGTTTCCTAGGACATGAAAAAATCACAAGAAATGAATAACTTATCACTCAAGTTAACAGGCCAGTGCAATTTATATAAATTTGAACTATGCAACTTTTTGACTAAGATGTGCAGACATTATAAAGCATGCTATGAGGAGACAGCTGATAACAAAACAGCTCATGCTGCACATGTGTGATGATCGTTGAGTCTCTCTCTCTCTCTCAGTCTCTCTTTTCCTAGTTTTGTTGATCACAGCAGCTGCAAATAGCAGTATCACTTGTTATCATACGTGAAACAGAAGTGCATGGGATGATCTAGAGAGGCAAGGAAGAGACGAGTGGCCTACCACAAGTACGAAGTTAGAGAGGCCACCGGTGGTGCCGAAAATTTTAATTTAATGATTCTTGTCCTGGGTGAAGGAAAGCACAGGGTTTACGACCATACTATTTGTTCTGCATATATTGTTTCTTCACCAGTAAAATGTTATCCAAGAGCAAAAATTAATGCACAAACGCAGCAGAAAAAGGAACGAGCATTCGCTAGAAAAAAGCCAGGAAAAAGGACACGGACAGTTGTGACAATTAATTTTTTTAAGACAATAACTTCACATGGTTTAAACTAAAAAGACAACAAAAATTTTGTTACTTTCGTAATTAGCCAAGACCACAGCATTTAATTTTTGAAAAAAAAAAAAAAAATAAAAATGGCCAACATAATAAAAATTATTTTAAACAAAACTACCAGACAGATTTTTCATTGCTGTCTTGTTTCTTGCTCCGGCTTAAAAAATAATTATCGCAAAAACAGTAGGAATAGGAGAGCATGCATGGCCTTAAAGGTAGCATAGAGTAGTTAAAACAATCCAAAAAGCATGAGAATCTTCACATCAAGATCAGAGGAAAGAAGCCATAAGTGGAGATACGGGTGCGACAAG
Organism: Medauroidea extradentata; assembly: GCA_003012365.1. Lineage (NCBI taxonomy): Eukaryota > Metazoa > Arthropoda > Insecta > Phasmatodea > Phasmatidae > Medauroidea > Medauroidea extradentata. Next base: position 22,139 of record PNEQ01004939.1, on the reverse strand, counting down.
CAAAATTCCTGAACTCCTAGCAGAAAAATTCGAAGAAGATGAGTTTCTAGCCTGGCAAATAATGAATGCCAATGAAACTGCATGTTTTGGAAGTGAATGCCAGAACAGACATTAATTTCAAAGGAAGAAAAAACTGTGCTGGGATTCATAGTTGTAAAGATTGTATCACTGTTGTGATTGGTTCTAATGCATCTGGTGTCTTGAAATTTAAACAACTTGCAGTTTATCATTCCCAAAACTTACAGGTGTTTATGAAAACCAACTCAAGTAAGCAGTCGGTAATCTGGAAATCTAACACTTAGGCATGGGATTCACTTGCACTTCTTAGAGATTGTTCCAGTAACAATTTTATTCTGAAATTCAGAAATATGAAATCTACACACAGTATGAAATCCCATTTAAAGTACTGCTTCTCATGGATAATGCACCAGACCACAAAGTAGAATTAGACAAGTTTAATCTTAAAGCATGTGGGTTTATTAGTAAATATACATTACACAAGTATTTCTATTTTTTTTAGTTGCAAAATGATACACTTGGTTCAAATTACATATTTTATGTTGCAAAGTTATTTAGTTTATGTTCACACAGCTAACGTGATCATTGGGGAGAGAGGTAACTTCCTCCAAAAAAGTTAATAATCAGCAGACATGCCCATTGCAAGTGACTGGAGTGGACAGGCACAGGAATCATCTGTGTTGAGAGGGTAGGCGTATGTGAGTGCCATGGCGGACAAGCCACGAGTAGTGTTGCCAAGTCTCCTGTCGGGCTGACTCGGCCCGTGCGCAGAATGTGGCCCTGTTGTCATGTGAACTCAGTGTTTGACCGCCCCTACGGTGTAAAATACGGACGTAAGGCATTTTTCAATGTAAACACCTTTTGTGAGATGCGTGTGGTCACGTGCGGCGTTTGTATTGCACGAGACTGTACTGGTTGACCTTGACTACTTCCGCTCGCAACCTCCCTAGTTTATCTCCAATGATCATTTCTTATCTCTCTCACACGTGCACGCACATTGGTTGTCGCCAGACAAACGAAAATTTTTATGTGATAGAAGGGTGCCTGGTGCCAGCTTCTAGCACAGAGATAAACAAAGGATCAGCCAGAAGTAGCAGCATAAAAAATAAACAAAGATCTGACCGCCCGCATTGTTTGACATTCTTTTATAGTCCTCCACGTTATGTTAATTTTCCCACTGCATGGTGGCCCTCCTGTAACTTGATACGATAGTTACGTACAAAATAGTATTTATTGCAGCCTCTTTTGCTTGTAGAAATAATAGCGTACTAATAACTACTTGATGAGCACACAGAACTAGTTATTCAAATTTGAGAGTTTTATTTAATATTCGATCACAACCTCTGCAAAATTAATTGAACCACGAAAAAAATTTAAAATTTGGTAAAATATGTAAAATTCAAATGTAAGTTCATTATTCATTTTCTGGGGATCCCCTTGTTTAATTTATTTATTATGATATTCTTAAGCCAGATGTGCTTCTCTTGATTTGTTAATTTACATACATCAAATACTTATTGTGCACAGATTTTATTTGTTCTAATCAACTAATGAAGGTGTTAAAAAACATTTTTTTCTGAATTCCTATTAGAAATTTATTTACTAGACCTAACTCTTTTCATAAAGTTTAATATTCAAAGGCTCTCATGCTCCTAATTAAAATTAACTTTTGTATGGTCTCTTAAATTAATAATTTTTTAAGTGAAATGTTGGGGAAAGGAGGCTTACCCTTTCTCTGACCTCTGATAAGGAGCACTGATAAACAACTTGTGTCCACGTTAGTGCTGTTTTCCCCTTTCTTTGCTTAGCTGACCTAGGAGCTGTCTTGATCGGTTTACCCTATTGGTACTTGTATTGGTACTGGACCTCCTAGGTTGGTTGGTAAAGTTTGGGGGAATTCTGCCAAACAGTACAAAATGGTAGCAAAGCGTGGTTGTTCAATTGTGTTTCCTTTTGTGCATTCTGTTGCATGTTGCTTCCCTATTTGCTTTGGGAATTTGGTACTTGGGTTTCGTTTACTCAACGCCACACTTTCTGTCTGCACTAGGGTTAATTTAGGGTTTTTGTTATTTTGTGTGTATTTTTGTGTTTTCTAGTGGGCACACAAATTTTCTTTCTTCTTGTATTTTGGTACCTAACCATGGCAACTATAGTACTTGAATTTCTGTGAAAAGATGAGTGCCAATATGAGTGTACCATCCGCGGTACACAAGCACCTGAAAATACTACTGCTTCTTTGGCGTGCAGATTTATTGATTGAAAAACCCATTGATTTAAAACACTTAAGAGTCTATTGACGATGATAGGGAATACAAAAACTGTGTTTCTAAGGTCATAATTTTAAAAGAGACGTTTGATAACCTAGAGGATGATCCAAGCTCTCCTACGTACCCCAGACTTAAAAATTGGTTAACCCACCTAAAGAGGCGCACAGAAAACCTTTTGTGTAGGTTATCGGCAAAACTTACTGAATCCCAGGTTCAATCCCTGGAAAATATTAAAATTCAAATTCAAGAAATGTTTGAGGCCCTCAATAAACTTGAGGCTCAATATTTAAAACCTCATACCTCTACAGGAGAAACTTCCCAGACTTCAATCCTTTCCTACCAACTTGCTAACCTTGAGGTCAGTGCACCAACTGGTACCAAGCCACTTTCTCAACCTACACAGTTCAACCTAGATGGTAACTCTTCTGGAGCCACCACAGCTCTCTGTGTACCTGTTGCATTGTCACACCAGACTGTACCTTTGTTTACTTCACCTTCTCCACACACTAATGTTGTTTATGGGACTTATCCACACATGTTCACTTCTGTATTTCCAACAAGACCTAACCTTGTTTCACCAGTCTTTGGAAAAATTACTCACCCTCTTGACCGAATGATGCGTGATTTTCCAGCAACTGATGGTTTGCACGTGCCAAAATTTTTAGAATATTTAAAGAATATTGTGAAATTTCAACAAAGTAAAACTGTGCCAGAAGCACAGCTTCTAGAATTAATTTACCCATTTACTCAAGGTCCTCTCAGTGAATTAACCAGATTAGCCATTTGACAACATTTTTCTTTTGATGCGTACCATGCTAATATTCTAAATTTTTTTATTCCTGCTAGACTTCTTACACAACTACAACTTAAAATGTTCAACCGTCTACAGGAACCTAGCGAGTCGCTGTCTGTCTTTGCAAGTAGCATTAGAGACGCTGCTATTGTTTTGCGGTTGACGTTACCTGAAAGTGAAATCGTCAACACTATTCTGGAAGGATTAGCACCTCAGGAATGCTCTCGTTTAGTTTTTGTCTCTAAACCCACTTCTTTTGCAAAATTAGACATGGCGTGCATACATTCTCAAAACATTTGGTATGCTGACCAGAAACTTAAGTCTGTGAATCTTTGCCATCATTTTCAATATCTTTTTGGTTTTCATAAATTTGGTGACAAGAAAAAGAATTTGAGCTTATGTCAATTAAATTTTCCAAATGTTAAGGGTATTCAGAAATTTCCAACCCCTCGTGTTGATGTTATTTTAGGACGATTAACTATTAATGCACTTGTTGACTCTGGAGTAGCGCATTCTATTATTTCTGAAAAACTTTTTGAAAAATTAAAGGGATTAAAGCTGATAAAGTCTGTTGAACCTTGTGATATTCAGTGTTACACAGCATCCAGAGAAGCTTTACCAATTTCTTGTTGTATTAAAATAAAAATTGGACATTTTGCATGGAGGCATAAATGTCTTGTTTCCAAAAATCTTGGATTAGTATTTATGTTAGGTGCAGACTTTATGAAATCCACCGGACTTGTACTAGATATTCAAGACCAGAATATATTTTTAAAATTTACTCTTAACGACAAAATTATTTTTCCAATTGTAAACAAAATCAGAACATTTCATCTAAAATAAAACCTAAATCAAAAGTAATTGCCGATCCTTTTGCTCATTTGGACAAGACACAACGGCCAGCGATTAAAACCCTGTGTGAACAGTTTCCTAACGTTTTCACCTTTAAATTAGGACTAACTGATTTATTAGAGTATGATATCAAACTAATTGATAAGGAATATGTTAAGAGCCATCCATATAAACTAGCACCCCCTAAAATGGAAATTTTGAGAAATCAAGTTCAGGAATTGTTAGATAGAGTGTAATTGAACAATCCGCATCACAATACGCCATTCCAACCTTTTCAGTGCCTAACCCTAATGTAAAACACCGCATGGTGGTTGATTTTTGCAAAGTTAATCAAAAGATCGAAATTGAATCTGTTCCGGTCAACATTACTCATCTGGACTCTGGCATCGTTTTCGAGAGAGAAGATGACCTCTTGTTTTCCGACAATTTTTACTCTGTAGTTCTCAATTTTTATTTGCTTTCTCTGAAAGAAGAATGTAATGGACTTGAGACTTTGTTAAATACTGTGGTACCGGTGCATGAGAATGAGGGAATACATTTCTCTCTAAACACCTCCTTTGATATAAATTATAATTTTACGGTACTCTAATTGAAAGACCTGTCTGTTACCAACACGATCAAAACGTGCATTAACTGATTTTGGAGGCAAAACTTTTGAAAACTGTTTTTGGTACTTTGGATAATGAAGATTTAAGAGTATAAGAAAATCATTTAAATTCTATTGAACTCTCTGAAGATGACATTTCTGCTAGTGTAGCAAACCAAAATATTTTGATAGAAAATCTCGAAGCCAGAGTAAACAACACTTTGTACATCAAAAAATTAAGTCAGTTATATTTGAATCATTATAATTCTTTGCATTCTAACATAAGTAATTTGATACGTGAAACTGTTGAAAAAATGGTAACATTGAGTTTTAGAAATTATTCGAATACTATGCTATTGCGTATTAGTGAGACTTTTTCAAATGCTAGATTAGAAATTTTTGATCTGCGATATGCCATTGAAACTAGTGTACATGGAAAATTAAGTACTACTTTACTAAATGCTGCATAATTTTTTAATATTCTTAAAAATATTCATCAACTTGTCACTTTACCTTTACACACAATAGCATCTGCGATACCAGAAAATTTATATATGTTTTATGTACTCTCAACTGTTCAGGCTATTGTTTATAATTCTTCTCTTAACATTGCTATTAACATTCCCTTTGCCAATAAGGAAAGTTTGTTCGAGAAATATCACATCTTTCGATTCCCCTTTCTGGCTCGCAACTTGAACAGGTATGTAACTTTCATTGTCAAAGAATTTCTAACTGTAAATTTGGATCGAAAATATTTTGCTACTGTTAATCATGATTCATTGTCTGATTGCAAAACTCATGGCATCACCTTGTGTCCTGCTTTGTTTACTTTTTTTGACACACATATTGATAATTGTGAATTTAATTTTTTTTCTGGAAAACCGTATTTTAAATTTTGTTATAAGTATGTGATAAACCTTAACATTCCCTTCTTACGTAAAACCTCTGCACATTGGATCTTTGCAACAAACTCGTCTATTGATGTTACTATTTTGTGTAGGTCTACAACAGAATCCTATTCTACCTTCACACTTTCCTTATCAGGGAGTGGCTTATCAACCATGCCTCACACTGTGATATCGTTAGTCCTTTCTTCAAAACCTTCGGAGCAGTTTATTCTGCTATTCACTATAACCTTTCTTTATCTGTTGTTCATGTTCCTAAATTAGTAACCAACGTAACCTCTCTACACTTTTCTACTTTTCCCAATATGTCTATGAATGATTCTCTTATAAAGGAACTTGATTCCCTTTTAAATTCTCATCCTCGGAGAACTGACTTTCATGACGTCCTTAGTCTCCTTCTTCCTCGTCCCCCACTACCCAATGACAACCTTAGTCTCATTTCTATAATTCTTGTCTGTTTTGCCATACTATGTATTGTTTCTTTTGTAATATTTTGGTTGAAATCCAAATTTTGTATTACTGTTTCGAGTCAACCTACTAGTAATCCCATTGTGCCAGAGAGATCTATTGTATGGTCTTTATCTGTTGTTTCTTCTGCTTCTGCGAAAGCTTAAGTGAATTAAATTTTAATATAATTGTGTGTTATGTGTAATCCTTTAATCTTAGTGTTTTGTGTGTGGTGTGGCCTACTGTAGTGCCTGACGCCATGTACCGCCCCCGTGTTCAGCTTTAGGGGAATGTGTGCCGTTTGTTGGCACATGCTCATTTGTTTGTTTATTTTGTTTTGTCTAGTTCGTCTATTCGTAGTAGTACCTAGATATATTTTTTTTATTTTGGCAACGTTGCTCCACCCCAGCACTGTTTATTTCATTAATCTTCGGTGAAAATATAAGAACAGTAAACTGCTTATTATTTTATAAAGAAAATTTTAGGCAATTATTTATGTGCAGTTAATGCAGTTTTGTATAATTATGGAACAGTTCTTGTGTAATACTTCTGACCAACTCTAATCATGATCTGATCATATTTGTTGTCAAATGAATCAAACTAAATTTTTTATTGGTAAAATTTGAATTAAAATATCATGTTTTGACTATTAAAACACGTGAGTGTTTTAAAATATTATGTTAGGAAGTATTGTTCGATACTGTCGAAATACTATTTTGGTAACATCAAGTAGCTACGACTCTATGGCGGCCTATAACCTCTAAACATTTCATTGTCTCGACCTTGTTGTTTCTTACAAACCATGACGTGAACATCAGCCAAATGCTTAGTGCTCTTTATTGTTTTCTAATTTCATAATCCGACAAGTTTTCCACCTAGGGTGAGTTTATTCTTTCACTTTATTACCTTTTGCGCCCTAGTGTTACATTGTTTTTATGACGTTCTTCTTTGTTTAATGTAGCGGTCCCAGCCACGCGGTTTCAACTCTTTGCTAAGTTGAAGGAAAGGAAGCCTATCCAGTATTTGAGGGATTTGGTTTGTCTACATCTTCCGATGTGGATAAACATTATTTCTACTCGTCCTTTTGCTGTACTGTCATCAGTATCCATGGGTGAGATGGAGAAGTAACATCCTTCGGTGGTAACAAGTGTGTCCCCATGAAGGACAGCCAGTAAAGTTCAGCCTATATATATATATATATATATATATATATATATATATATATACACTTTCTCTCGTCCTAACTACTTGATGTGCACACAGAACTAGTTATTCAAATTTGAGACTTTTATTTAATATTCGATCACAACCTCTGCAAAATTAATT
>PNEQ01004939.1:0-14845 GCA_003012365.1 Medauroidea extradentata | reverse complement strand
ATTCGTTTTTTGGGGATCCCTTGTTTAATTTATTTATTATGACATACTTAGGCCAGATGTGCTTTTCTTGATTTGTTAATTTACATACATCAAATATACTCATTCTGTAAAGATTTTATTGTTCTAATCAACTAATCAAGGTATTAAAAAAATTTTTTCTTCTGAATTCTTCTTACAATTTTATTTAGTAGACCTAACTCTTTTCATAAAGTTTAATATTCAAAGGCTCACATGCTCCTAATAATATAAACTTTTGTATGGTCTCTTAAATTAATAATTTTTAATGTGAAGTGTTGGGGAAAGGAGGCTTGGCCCTTTCTCTGAACTCTAATGAGGAGCACCGATCAACAACTTGTGTCCACGTTAGTGCTGTTTTCCTATTTCTTTGCTTAGCTTGCCTAGGAGCTGTCTTGATCGGTTTACCCTACCGGTTTATCCATCCTGGACCTCCTAGGTTGGTTGGTAAAGTTTGGGGGAATTCCGCCAAACAGTACATCTCCCTCTTCAAAAAACTTCATCAGAGTATGTGTGTATACGCCCTAAGTAGGCTTAATTTACATGTATTGGAGTTGGCTTTTATATTGTTAGAGTTGTCAGTGTGGTAGTACTAGACGGGATAAGTGACCACAAAATTTATGTAATATGTTAGTTTTGGTGAATGGTGGGATCCTGTAAGGCGGACTTGTACGCCTTACTAGGCAACAAGCAAAGGCCAAGCTTGTGACTGGCTAGTTGAGTAATGCACAGTAGTGGTCACAGGGTCGGATGAACAAACCATCGCCAAGCAAGAGAAAATGTTGCACCACAGTTAAGAGTGGTTTGATGGGGTCCAAAAATCTTACGATTGAAAAGGGAGTAACTATGTAGTAATATTAATTTGGTGAAATGTTCGCACTTAATCTTGGTACTACTAATTTTTTATCTGTTCACAAGAGTAGGCCAATGGGTGCGGAACACCGAGGCATTTTCCTTTGTAAGGGTAGGCCGCAAGAATAATCTGTGCTGCTATTTTTTACTATTTTCCTTCCAGATTAGACTTTTCCTCGCCAAGACACTAGTGACCGGAGGAATTAATTTTTTTGGCGTACGGGTGCTGGTGAAATATCGAGAATAAAAACTGAAACAGAGATAACTTTTTTTTCATTTCAAAAGTAAATAATTCCATGTCCACTGAGCAATACTAAATACCGACAGAGCTAGTCATGGCCAATAAATAGATGAATTCAACGAGTTGGCTAACCTTTAATAAAATTGTTGCTTAGTTCAACATATCAGACCTGGGTTACTAGACATGGCTGGATAGTCTGTTTCTATACTGCTTCAGTAACATGGGTCCGAGTTATTTCGAGAGAGATAATGCCAAACAACACCAATGCGAGAATGTCATAATTTTATTTCTTTTTTATGCCATGCATGATTTAAAACAGCCTCCTAAATTTTGCTTAGTGTGTAGAGGCTACATATTCTTACCAAAACCTAAATCACTAAGTACTGCACTGCATAGTTTGATCAACGTTAACTTGGACACAACTTGTTTAGCTCATGCATGCCGCTTAGCTCAAAGGGAAGAGGGACTGGGTGGAGGGCAACATGCCAGCTGGCTTCCTTTCTTCTCGTCCAGCAAGCAATGGCAACAATCACTCGCTGTTCTGTGTGCATGCACACAGACCATGCTGACATGGAACTGTTCGACAGTTTGTACATTAGCACTTCATTTTTCTCCTTGTACAATAATTTTGTGAATTCCTTACACATGCTTAAATCTGGTTAGCCATGCAGACAATCTGCTGAACTCCTCCTTTGTGCCTAACGCTTCATTAAAAAACTTGGCTTTCTCTGTACACATAGGGTCTGACACAGTTGTCCTGTCCCCTCGTTTCTGACTGAACCAATGAAGCATTTTAACTCCTAAATCTCTGTGTTTTGAAGTTTTTAAAGTATTCAGTTCTGAAGGGTTTTTTTTACAAAATTAAGGAGTTTTTCTTTGTTGCATTTTATGTCGCGAAAAGTTTGTACACCATTGCTATAATCATTAACAAGCTACGTCACCACCACTTCTTTATCTAATCTGTTGACTAATGGCAACTTCTGTTCAATTTCGGATCACCTTTTAAAGTTTACATTCCATTTAAACTGTAGTGTTGTAAACTTGGCTGATGTTGCTAGCAGATCCAATGGTACGGTACGTGTTGCACATGTGCTCCTCTATCACAAGTGATAACAACTAAGACTGTCTCATTCACCCATGTCTACTGTATTCCACTATTCAAAGTCACTACAAACCTTACAATTTACGTACGGGAAAATGTTTTATAACACTAATAAAATTCACTGTAAAATATTTTTTTATTTTTTAGGCCTAGCGAGAAAACAACACTTTAATGACATGTTTCCCTATTGCTACTGTTTGGCTCTTATGTTTAAAATAGTTTTTGCCAGCTAATTTTTTCAAGAGAAGAAATTTATATGGTTTCAACTTATAATTAAATTTATATCCATTTTTTAAATCACATAATTAGCTAACATCTTAATATTTACTGTCTCAAAAAATTTGCAAACATCGTGAAACTTACTTTAAACAAAACTGTCACATGGATTTTTAGTACGTAACTACTCTGATTTAAATCTTAAAAAATAGTTATTGCGAAAACAGTAGAAATTATGGAACATGGCTTTATAATCTACGTTACAAAACATATAATTAAATCATATAACATCTTACTCATGTCACAGCTCTCTCACCTGTATCAAAACGTCTATTTTCATGGATAACAAAACAGGTGTTCTGTAATTTTCTTTTTCTAATAACTAAATTTTTACATAAATTTGCCCGTTTTTAAGCTGTCTCATGAAGTAAAACATATAAATCACTGTCAACTGATACTGTAGTACAGTACTAACACAATTATAGCGCGATAACGTTTACAGCAGCAAATGTAAAACTCTGTCAACACTTTGACTCATGTGCCAATGGGAAAATTGCTTATCACGCTAGCCCACATGGCTGGTGTGCACACGTGAATGGTAAGCAGGTAGCATCTGTCATAGCCTATAATAAGATAGGGCGACACATATGTATCTACACTACGTAACACAAATAAAATGTTAAAAGTACAGTATAGTGCTCAATATATGTATGATGTTTTGGTAAACCAAAGAGAACCAAAGAGGAGCTGCGAGCATCATAAACAGCGTCATTCTGAATCTGCGACTACTTAAGTTGAAACATGGGTACTCAACATTAGTGATGTTAACTCGGAACCAAATAAAACAGAACAATGTAAATTGAAGACTTACTGGTATTCGTTTCTCAAAACAAAAATTTAACTCATTTAATAATTTCTGATACTCTGTTCGATTTACCATTTTTTGACAACTATCACCAAAATGTATAGATGTAACATTTGACAGCAAGTTGACATGTAACCACATTAATTTATTGTTTATGCTAGCTACACAAATATAAATTTAAGCATTTGAGAAAGTTAACACACTCAAATCTTTACAATTTACTACCTTTAGAAAACCAACAATTCAAAAATTAGTAACACTAAATTATAAAAATCATTCTTTGAAAATGTGTACTTTTTTAAGTAAAATGTTATTTACAGAACTCAATATCTAAATAGTTGTGCAAAATTTTTATTTGTGAACAACCTCAGTAGATAGAAAACTAACATATTTACATGCATAACCACTTAGCAAACTTTTGCATATATTAACAATGGCCGAAAACATAGTCTGTATTCCTAAAACTTCATAAATAAAACAACCCCTTGAAAACACAAGCTTAACTACTAGAAGCAAAAAATTCAGTTACACCACAAAAAGTTTTAAGACTTAAAAATCAATTTCATTAGTATATGTAGGTCCATTAAAACTATAACTGACTCTGGCACTCAGTTGTTTAATGCTTGACATTTGTAGAATGCCAGTGATTTGAGCAATATTTATTAAAGAAATGTCATTGTCACCCATTCTTACAACACACTAACATTAAGCTATCTAAATATAGGTACACTGACCTACCAAATTTGTATAGGCCTACTAACAAGTAACACTTATGATTATTAATCACTATTCGTGACAGTGCCACAAGCAATGAAATAATAGTGCCCCAAGCGGTATCATGTTTGCTTCATGTTTTTATTTGATTTATGACATGTTTGATAGTTGTAAACAAATAAGCCTTAGTAGGTAATTAAAATTTGTTTGTTCTCACAAAAATAATAACAGTAAATGTTACATATACTACATGTATTCACAATACAGCTCACACATTCTTGGCTACACCTCTAAATATCATTAACATTTTTAAAAGTTTTCCTACTTCTGAGTTAATCATTACAATGATGTGAGGGGGGTAAAGGAGATGTTCAAAGTAGCTAAAAATTACTGTTAATAAAATTTCTGAATGACTATCTTCTGATAAAGCAATTATCATGCAATGACTTCCCAACTCGGCACCAGTCAGTTAATGGAGAATAGGCATACAGCAGGTCCTATACACTACTATAATTCAATTTTTTATAAAGTCAATTTTTGCATTGATTGCATCAATTTCCTTACTCCCATTTTCTATCAATTAATTTTTTTTCATCATTTATAATTCTTTTATTTGTCACTTTTTCTCCCAATGTTTAATTTTGTCCAACTCATGCTGTGTCTGCAACACCTTCAAGGTACGGGCATTCCTACCAAACTGCATTATTGAGTTTGTTATTTTTATGTGCTCAACCCCAAACTTAAATGAAGACATGTATCCAATCACTGTCTGATTCTATAAGAACATTTAATTCACGTTCTATGTTGTCTGCTTGTACACCAGGTAACCAATTGTGTTTCACCAATATTAATATTCTAAGCATGATGCTGAATATTACTTGAACAGCACAGATTTTGTACCAACGGCAGAACCAAGAAATGTCAGTGCTTCAGTTAGTTTGAATTTCAGAGTTGACTTATCCAACAATTTTGTAATATACTGCATTAGAGCTAGGCAACAACAGTGCTAGAATTCCTCAGTCTGAAGTTCTTTCACTTCTTTTGCTTTTTGAGATGCATCTTGTTCAGCAAAAGTAACAGCAACATTATTCCTTGCATGTAGCACATTATCTGTACTCAAAAGAAAATTGTCTAATGATGGAAAAACCTTTTTAATAGTGTTCTTAAAAAAAACTTATAATTAATGCATGTACCAATAAGAAAAGAGCAGAATGTAGAAATGGAGCCACTGGAGAATCAGTCAAACTATCTTACGAAAGGTTCTAACAAACCTGCAAAAGAATAAACAAATGAAAGTTTTACTGCAAACAGGTTGTATTTTTCACATTCTGGCACAATATTAAAACTTTGATTCCAACTATATGTCTTCTTATCCTGCCCTGCACACTTCACAAATTTTGATAAATATGGCAGACTTTCAATGGCTCGAAGTGCAACTTCACTGTTCTCAACCCAACAACAGAACACAATTTCTTAGGAAAAACTCTTGCTCCTTGTGCCAGTACATTTTTGAATAAGTTGAGGACTACTCTTGATAAATCAGTAGTTTCCTACTTACTTTCTTTTATAGATGCTTTAATGGCACAATAGATAGCGTCTAAACCACAAAACCCTACATCTAGTAACGCCAGCTTACTAGGGTCGTGTCATTTCAAGTCTAACATAAAATCTTTCAAAAATCTATGATTAATGTTTAGACCATCCATTAACACTTCTATTAATTTACTTAAACTTATGTCAAGCAGAGAACTTTAAAAACAACTCAAAGTATACCTAGGCCTACTAGATGCATTCAAATTGAGTATCTGGAGTGTCAGTGACACATAAATAAACCAATGAAAAGCAAGGTTGGCTAGTTTAAATCACTGTGGTTCAAAACTAGGTTAAAACCAAATGTTTTTTAAATAAACCAATTATTTTTTGTAGTTCATGGATTGCATTGAAAAGAAAAATCATCTTTTATTTTTTTAGGCTAAATTAATTTTCAATCATTACAGGAACTCCTCCCTTTGTTACTGTATTAATTAGTCATGTACAGCAAATGGCCACCAAAAATGAAATTCATATTCTGCAATCAATATGCACAGTGTATAAAATCCTTATTGTCTGGGAAATATCCACTATGATAGGAAATCCAGTATGATGGGCATCGGGCGTTGGAGTCCCCATTTGTTTTGGGAATATATTCTATGCCTCTCAGTGTATAGAGATTATGTGGTATGTGGTAGAAAACATTATACTCTTTGACTTTCATTTAATGAATTCAGAAAAGAATCAAGAAAAGGTGTGAGCGCAAAATGTAAAAAATGAGGCTTTGAACTAGAAGGTAAAGTTATCACAATGAAATATCACTTGGAAAACTGTGAAACATCAGGCATGGATGTTGTAGATCAGTGATGGACAACTTTGTTGACTTCAGGGGCCACACAGCACTTCAAAATACACTTCAGGGCCAAATCACACATTAACATTATTTTCACAATTTTACAGAATTTAAAAAAGAACAGTTTTATATGTTTTGTTTACGTCTTATATTTTACGTGGGCTGTATAAACTGATACAGCAGGCCAGATCTGGCCCATGGGCCGTCAGTTGACCATCACTGTAATAGACGAAGATGAAGGTAAGGTTTGTCATTTTGTAAAATTAGGTTATTTTGGTTTACTAACTGGGAAAATAAATGCATGCTCATGGGCAAGAGGGTAACAGTACTCCTGGGTTGGTAATTATAAATAGTTAATGCTATTTGGAGACAGACTTAAGAAAACTGTCAATCTGTCAATTTCCATGTTTCTTAACTAAACAAACAAATTAAGTAAAATTTACACAGAAATGTCTTCTCAGCAAACTAACTTAACCGAACCTCTAACCTAAGGCCAACTGCAATTAAATTTTACAAAAATAAAAAAAATTGAAATATAATTTTCTAAATAAAAGGTTTAAGTGCATATCATTGTATTGTGTAACATAATATTTAATTTCCTTGGAAATTGAACGTTCCTACAATTTTTAACATTTAAAATAAGGATATGACATATATACTCTTACAACAAGAGTGTTCAGTTCTGGTTTAATACTTTTTGAGTAGTTCAGTTGCCGTGCTTTCTGTGTAATAGAAACATTTAGGAACATTGATGCTGGTAATTAATTTGATCATAAGGTGTATTATTGCTGTTAAATCAGTAACAAGGCATTTTTGTGCTTGTGTTCATCACTTTGGTTACCACTTTGGTTATAAAGTTACCAGCATTCGTAATTTTTTGATGAACGCATTCTGGACCGAATATTGTCGTCGAGTGTTAATATGTCGAATTTTTTTTGTTCTGGACATTGAAATTTCTTGCTAATGTTTAATGGTAATTTTGAATAGCGACTTGACAAATTCCTTGCTCAAGAAAATTTCTTTATTTCGGGACAAAATTCAGGGAATCCTGCAGAAATGGTTCGTACTCGAAACCCCATTATGGCCTATTTCCATTCATTCACATTAGATTATTTATATCAAAAAACATAATTGTCAAATTGTACTTAACTTTAAACAGATGAGACATATACACTGTGTGTTAATTTTTGCTGTATAATATGTCAGCATGATCAAACATTCTACTCCCGTTGATTTTGACATGGCGATTGCGAAGTTTTAAACTTTCCTCCGTGTGAGGTCCGCTTTGTTTACATAAAAATAATTCTCAGATGATGGACATTCCATTCTTAATGCTGGTAACCCGCCTATTACCAATTCAACCACAGAAATATACCTATATTTACCTACCAAATTACCAATAACACATAATTACCGAGATTACTTCTTCAGGCAACGTTAGAACTGCCACAAGCTAGCTAGTACTTCTACTCGTAGTTTTACTCCAGTGACATCTAATGAAGATTCATTTTTTCTCGACAAAATTTGATAGTAGTTCGATCAATGCCTATGCAGGAGAAGTCTTTCGATCAGCATGTTGCAAGTTTCATATTTGCAACCAATACATCTTTCCATAGTGTTGAGGATGCTCTGTTTGTAAAACTTACGCAGGAACTCTGTCCAGGTTATATCCCTCCAGACAGAAAGGAAATAGGTAGTCCATTACTGGAAACTATTTATGAAGAGGAATGGAAAACTTGTTCTCATGCACTGAAGGATAAAACTGTGTTTCTTGGTTGGTCAAATATCCCCAATGAAACAATATTATGTGTCACAATTATAACTAAAATGGGAAATGTTTATTTAGTAGACACAGTTGACACATCTGGTCGTGCTCATACCGCAAGTTAGTTAAAAGAAGTGGCCACGAACACAACGAAAAATTCTGAGGAAGATTATAAATGCAAGGTATGCTCCGTCATTGCAAATAATGCTGCCAATGTTATAAAAATGTGCTCATTACTTGAAAATTGTGAGGATTTGGACGTTATCACATATGGTTGCTCTGAAAATGTATTAAATTTGTTAGCAAAATACTTAAATGTTCAAAATATAACACAACATGTGACAAGTGTAGTGAAGTAGTTCAGAAACAACCACTTTTCTAATGCATGTTACAGAAAATCTGATGCTCCAAAACTCATACTTCTAAGTAAAGTGAGGTGGAATACAATGGTAGATAGCCTTGAAACATATCTTACGGGGTGGACAACTTTCTTGCACATACGTGAAAAACATCATGACAGTATTGATAAAACAGTGCAAATCATATTTGTAGTTTGTCACTGAAACACAATGTTGACTGCATTCTTATTCTTTTGAAACCTATTGCCACAGCTCTAACTGCACTATTTATGAATCTCTAATTGAGTGAAAGAATATTCAAATGAACATGGATGCTACAAAGAATAAAGATGCCATAAACCAATTTCAAAAACATATAGAATATGGCATAAACACCTACTCATTTCTTAACGTATATGCTGGATCCAGAAGCAAAGACTTCATCATTTGATTTAACTGAGGAAGAAATAAAAACTGCACTTGATTCCTGAACTAGCTTACTTATTTCATTAGTTGTTAAGTTTCAATCGAAAAGCTCACCTTTCTAAGAGTTCCTTTTTGAGAATGAGGTGAAATCACAAGTTATAAGCTATGAGTCGTGAAGTCAAAAAACTGAACTGAGAAATTCAGTGATAAAGTCTTTCTTTCTGCTGAACAACTACTTACAGCACAAGCTTATAGCAAACTTAGAAAGAATCTTCTCATCTCTGGTTAACTGGAATCAAAACTACGTAATCAATTAGGTACCCATCAAAACTTGTGTTTTTGTTTAAAGTGTTTAATAGTGATGTGGCGTAAATGGCAAAAGTAAAAACTAGAAAAAAATTACTGCAAAACTGAAGACAAAATTATCTAGCGATTTATAAGTCACAGGCGTGATTAATTTATAGCTTTGTAAATTATTGTATGTTACCGGTATGTATTATTGTGATCATTTTACCAATTGAGTACTACCTAGGTTGCTACGTATATTTTGCCGTACATATAAAATTAACTGGCAATTAATTAAAATTACAGAAAGTTGAGCATAAAAGTAAAATGATCAATTTGCTTGCCATAAGTTGGTAATAAAGTTTGTACTAAGTTGTAATGATTTGTAGTAGGTAAAGTTTTCGTTTCATATTTTAGCAAATTTCAAAACTGATATACTATCAATTTAAGCATTTAAAGAAAGGCTTTCGTTATATAAACAAAACTAAATATTGGTGCTTGCAATATGGCAAATCTTTTGGCACAGTTGTTGATGTTTTTCTAGATGTTGGTTTTGCTAATGATAAGACAGGCTAGGAAAATTATAACAGGTTATTTCATCAGAGTTTTTAGTACCAGTAACATTGTAATTTGGAAAAGTAAAAAGCAGCCATGCATAAGTCTTTCAAGTACTCAAGCAGAATGTATTGCCTTGGATTCCGTTGCTACTGAATGTTTCTTTGTAGGTACCTGTAAGATTTTGTGACAGAGGTGCAGTTTGTCGTGTTTGAGGACAATCAAACCTGCATTACGATGGCAAGTACTTTTCAGACAAAACGTTCCAAGCACGCAAGTGTTAAATATTACCTCTTAAAGAATTGCAGAGTAAAGTCTTGAAGCTGGTATATATTGATACTCACAAGCAAGTTGATGTGTTGACCAAAGCCCATCCATGTTGTAAATTTAAATTTTGTGTAACTGGCTTGCGTCCTATGTCAAAATTGGGGTAAGATGTAGAAATGGACAATTTTGATTTGCAGGTTGGCACCTACTGCTTGCAACTTGTATGATTTTTTTTTGCAACATTGTTTCTTGGACGAGAGAAGTTTTGTTCTATAGTACTCGTGCATATAGTGAGTTGAGTTGTCTCTGTTTGTACGCATGTAAGACAATTAGCAAGTGGAGAAAAGATGTTTCAGAATTGGTGTTTGTCATTTCAAATTCATATTCAACTATTATAACAAATCACTCCACCCCTGCCTAATCTTTCTTCCAACTCTTTACCCATCTGCATTCTCCCTACTTTAACTCTGACCATCCCATCGTTCCTACATTTCACAAGCATCTGCCTGCACTAATCTCCCTCCCATAACACAGTGGATGGGATCCCCCCAGCACCAATACTCTACCATGGGGAACCGCAGTGGGTGAATGGTCAGAACAAGGTGATTCGGGTTCAATTACTGGCAAAGTATGTCCCAGATTTTCACATGTAAGAATCATGTCAGATGACGCAGCTGGTTTTTTCTGGGATCTCCCATTTCCAGCGCCCTTCCTTCTAGTACTGCTCCATACTCACCTCATGTCAACTCTCACCAACGCTGAAGACCTCAATGTTAAGCGCTGACCAAAATCACTCACTCCTCTACCACAGTATAAATGTTATCATTTCATCAATTATCTTCCTCAATTCCCTCCACAAGATCATTAAACTTTCCCATTTAGATATGTTCTCAAACCTAACACTTAAATAAATGTCCGTCCCCCACTAATTTCCTTCCCTGTGTTGCCTAACCATTCATTAACCTCCTCAGCCATTTCCTCCCGCCCAACTCCCAATCCCACAACTTAAATTTTGTATCACTGATACCTTCTAGTACTACAGCACCAACAACTCTAACAAAGTAAAAGCCAACTCCAAAACAGGTCAGTTAGGCCCGTTCTACAGTGAAACTGAAGCGTAAGAAAGCAGATACGTAACACGGAAACTAAACGAGCACACTGAGTGAAATACATTTTCTATTCTACAGTGCATGAAAATGCATTTGTAAACGTACTGACTTACAACCTATGAAACAAAAAAGAAGGTAGCTTATTTTTCGTTTAAATTTCAGACATTAGTAAAAGTTTGTTTCATTTTTATTTGTAGTTACGTAAGTTATGATATTATAGCAAGGTTTGTACGTGTCTTCTATGGCAATATAAATGTTAACAGCTGCATAATTTTAACATAGTAATTAAAAAACAAAATTTTACAATGCAAATTTTCTTTTCGTTGGTATGTTTTATTAATCAAATGGTACTTAACGAAAAGTTTTCCGTAGTATTGTAGTCACAAATAGCAATTGTAAATACAGTGCACGAAGGCGACTTTGATATGCATAACGTAAACAAAAATGGTGACGAAATATGAAATGCTTGATTGTTATTGGCTAAACGCAAGCACGGATACGTAAGAGATCGGAGTTGACCAACTCTCTTGCGTTTCCGGATGCGTATCCGTGTCCACTTGCACCCCATTGTAGAAGACACGCGGAGTGTCTTGCGTTTGCGTATTCGTGATACGTATGCGCTTGCGTGTCACTGTAGAACGGGCCTTAAGCCAACGAGGGCCTACACACATACTCTGTGATGAAGTTTTTTGAAGGAGAGTGATATTTAAATCTGACAGAGAAAATTCTCGGGGCACATTTTCAAGACCATTCGTGTGAATTTGTTCAACTCAAAATAACCATGACTGTGCCTCTTCCCCATCCCCAAATTTTACAACCTTGAATTACAAACACTGTAGGTACGGTATTCTAAACTTACAATCCAGCAATTTTTTTGCTTTGCTGTAAATTTCCCGCAAATCACTTGCAGAATAAAATCGTCTGGCATAATCTTTCTTAACGAAGTGACATTCACATCTTCGTACAATTTCGAACGATGAACAAAACCTGTAAGTCTTCGTAACATAACCCAGTAACTTGATTCTTTCACTCATCTTCCCGAACCTTCAAGCATTTAATTCAACCGGCAAAGTTGCCTCGCTACGAAATTTATATTTACACAGGTTGGGCAACTAAACGAACATAAAGGAGCATATTTATTTTTAATTTTAACTATGAATGCTGCCATGATAGGAGTCAGTAAAGATCAAACTCAAAACATTTGCGCAGTGTGTTTTAACTGGTCGAAATGCTCATACGTCGGAAAGAGCATGCTCCACCTCTCGAGGAAAAGTTGAGAGCATGGTCATGGTTGCGAGAGCAAGAATGAGCAAATAGCATGCTGGATTTTATCAATCAATCATTCAACTAATTTGTTTAATTACACTGAAAATAGCCTATTTAGTGTCAGACACCAATGGAGCATGTCAATTACTACACAATCATATTCAATAAATACATCACATCACAATAATAAAAAAGTAAACATTTCTAATTAAGAATTTCCATTCTGTGTTAAGAATTTCAATTCTGTTTAATAATTTCCATTAATTCCATTTATTTGTCGTTAAGCCCGACGGCAATTGACAACATAAAAAACAATAAAAATACAAAAGTTAACAAAGCAAACTTTACATAAAAACTATAAATTTAAATTTACTATTTACAACAAAACTAGACAGATACTCATCCACATAATAAAATGGATTTACAACTAGCCTGTCAAACATTGCAGATTTTAATCACAAGTTTATCATGAATGCCATTCGATCCAACTTATTAAATAGTATAATTGACATGTGTTCATAATTCCTTTGTGTTGTTCCTAATCTTACATGATATTTGCTCAATAAATTGCACAGCTTTGTATTATAAGAGTGATAATCACTATTTAAAGAAAATTTGTCTAAATTAATCTTAATGAAGGGCACAGAAACATAAACATACAAATTAATTATCGTAAGAATCGTCTCTTTTGTAAATGGGGGCCTGCAATTGGCTCTCCAGTTAGCATCTGAAAGAATTCGAAGAGCTTTCTTTTGTATAAATAAAACTCTTATTATGATTCCTATTCCATTTCCCCGAAATCTTAAACCATACAACATAATACTATAAAAAAAGAAATAGGTGTTCTTAAGACCAGCCATAGGAACCAAAATTTTCAAACATGACAGTAAAAACACTACCTACTCTAGACAACTTCGCAAACACATAAGTTATATGGTCTGTCCAAGTCAGATGTCTGACAATGATCTCACCTAAAAACTTAACACTAGACAAACCGTCCATATTGGCAACCTGGTCATTTTTACAAGGCGAAAAATATATTCTTTGCATCTTGAACTCATTTAGTGCAAGTTCATTTGACTGAAACCGTAACTTGGTTTCAATAAATGCATTATTCATTTTTGCATAAAGTTCCATAATATCACTACTAGCACTAAAGAGAGTAGAATCACCAGCAAATTGAATAACATCTGTGGAAACACTATGTGAGCAGTCATTCACTAAAATTATATACAATAAAGGACCCAAAACGGATCCCTGAAGTTCACCATAATGAACTGAAATTACATTAGGCTACTGAACATTTACGTACACCACCTGTTTTCTAACAGAAAGATAAGACATAAAAACAGCCAATTGAAGGTGTTGGTGCAACAAACATTCAAGTGATATTTTTCGATAAATACTTTTTGTGTGTTTGTTGCATGGTATGGTCAAGATGCACATGTTGACACAATATAAAGTCGTGTTTCATGGTTCCAAGTGAAGTTATACCTTTATTAAAGATAACTGTTTGATGCACAGAATATCATATTGGAGCAACAAACAGACATGTATTTAACGTGACTTTTTGTTGCGCCGAGTACACATGTTTTTGCATTAGCTAGCCAGCTAATGACATAATTTTGACATTGACTGAATCACACGTGATGATGAATGTAGTACATTTTAACATTTTGCACTGAGTTAAAATTTTAGAGGTACCAGCTAACCAGTTACCTCGGGTTAGCACGAGACTCTTAACTGTTGTTGTGGTGTGAATTCGAGACATTGCCCCATCCTGTGATGGCCTGTCGAGCGGTATGAAGGAAACTGAAAACAGCATCTAAGTGAGTGGAATGTGAAGTACCACGCGGCAACTGAATACTGTGAATTCCAGAAAACTCCTGTGCGCATCTCATGGCGCTTGTCAAAATGAGTCTAAATAATCGAGGAAAGTTTTTACCAAAGTAAGTGAAACAAACTGATGTTGAAGAACAAGGGTCGTCAGCCTTACGCTCCCCCATGAAGCGGTGTACGAGGGAAATCACAAAACACGCATAGTTCCATTCTAAATAAACATAGGGTTTATTGTACGCGTAAGCTGATGCAATGAAAAGAAGCCATCCGTCATGAAGCGGGCATGGGTCTGTAACCACCCGTAAGCTTACACAGAATAAAGTATGTATGTGAATTTTAAAATGGTTACATTACGATGTGGTGGGCTGAGTATCCCACGCAAATTGTGTCTCGGAATCACAGTAAGTAATGACGCGGGTCGTCCCTGACCTCCCCTGATCTGAGCCCGTCGTGCGCATCAAGCCCAGCGGCTTGTGCATATTGGAACACACCCGCCCACGTGCGCGACGAGGTAGCGGCGCCTAGACGCCGCCCCCGCGACGTCGAGTGGACGTAATATGTGCCTCGGACCCAGAAAACGACCATCCATTGGTAGGAAAGTGCCCCC
>PNEQ01004938.1:19189-40445 GCA_003012365.1 Medauroidea extradentata | reverse complement strand
CACCCCTTCCCAGGTACTACTCTTCTGCCCCCTATGTTATATCCTTACCTTCTCAGGTACTTCCATCTCCTGCCCAGGTACTAACTACCCTCTTCCTCCGATGTACTTCCCACCCCTTCCCAGGTACTACTCTTCTGCCCCCTATGTTATATCCTTACCTTCTCAGGTACTTCCATCTTCTGTCCAGGTACTAACTACCCTCTCCCACCGAGGTACTACCCTCCTATTCCCAGGTACTACTCTTCTGCACCCTATGTTATATCCTTACCTTCTCAGGTACTTTCATCTCCCGCCGAGTTATTACCTACCCAGTTACTATATACCCTTCCTATGTACTACTCTTCATCTGCTTAGGTACTTCTCTCCCTCCTGTGTTATATGCATCCTTGTATTCTCACATTCTCTCTCTTCTGTCCAGGTACTCATAATGCTTTCCCACAAAGTGAGTTACTACGTACTTTTCCAAGGTACTACATATTCTTTCAAGGTATTACTGTTCCTCTACTTACATATACACTCCGCCCTCCCCAAGGTTATTCCGTTTTCTTCCCAAGTACTTTCCTCACCTGGCCAGATACTAACTACCCTGTCCCGCCGAGTTACTACCTACCCTTCCTAGGTACTACCTACCCTTCCTAGGTACTACCTACCCTTCCTAGGTACTACCTACCTTTCCCAGGTACTGCCCACTCTTCCCAGGTACTACTTATCCTTCACAGGTACAACCTTCCCTACCCAGGTACTATGTATCCTTCCCTGGTATTACTCACCCTCCGCTCAGGCTTTAACCTATCTCTTTTACATATTATCTTCCCACTTTTAGAATTCTAGGTACTCTGGTACCCTGCTCAGGTACACCAACGTCTCTCATTTTTTACCCTCCCTTGTATTTGTTCTACCCACCCCTCTCCCACGCAGTAACCTCTCCACTTAGGTACTTCCATCCACCGCCCCGGTACTTCTTTCCTCTTGTCATGGTGCTATCCTTCGCACAATAGTACAACCCTCAACTTGAGGCTGGATATGTTTTATATCAAATGGGATGCTGCATTGTTATACTATTAGGAGTGTTGCTGGCAGTGAATGATGTTCAATTTGCATGAAAAAAAACTTTTCCTTTCCTTATAGTAGATGACATCGTGCTTGGTCTGGTAGGTACCAATTGGTTCGTGACCTTGGATATGAGGAACGATTACTACTTGTGTGAAGTGGCCAAGGAGGATCGGGGAGATTTGTTGAACGTCCGAAGGAAATAAACCTGGTAGTCTAAAGTTATGCGCTGAGCTTTGGAATACACTTGTAATTTTTGAGTATCTTATGAAGCAAATCACGTAAATGTTTGGCAGATATATATATATATATATATATATATATATATATATATATATATATATATATATTTGTGAAGAGAAATAAATTTTAGAAACACCTGACGCATCTGGACTGTATGTTTCAAGAAATATGCAGCCAACCTGTAACTTGTTCCCAAGAAGTGGTACCTTTCCCAACTGAAGTTTCATTTTAAGGGCATGTGTTGTAGCACGATGGAATATAAAAACTTTCATAAGACCGAAAGTATAAGATACAGGTTTTAAACAAGTGACAAGACATAAGCGAGGAGTTTCCTAGATATGTGTGTTTAATTTCACTCCTTTGTATGGTTATCAAGCTACTTCATAGTTTGAACAAGTCAGAAAAGAATTGTGGTAAACCCGTGAATATGAAAAAGTTATTTTTATAAAGCTGAAACTGAAGTAAATTCTAATGACTCTGCCAATCTTAGGATTCGCAAGTAGCAATGGTGAATTAATTTTGGACAGAGAGAGGCATATATCTGTTGGTACAATTTTAGCGTAGGCTAAGTACCTGAAAGGAATTAGAACAATATATCACTACAGTGCCAGTACTGTACAAACCATAAAAGAATTACTGTGCGATTGTGGTGAAGGTGAGCTCACAATTCCAGTTCCATCTCAGTGACAGGCATTTCATTCGGAGAACTTATCGTGCTTCGTTGCGAGGATTACTTACTTCCAAGAACTCCGAAGGTCAAATAGCCTGCTGTACCTCCAATTATGTGACTTCGATACATAAAATAAGCAGAATCTTCCAGTGATCCATCACCCAGATGGACTGCTGAAAAAATAATGGGAAACCAAGTAAATCGTTGTTCCATAATTGAGTGAATAAAAGAGGGCCGCCGACTTAATTGGGAAGAAACACCGAAACTTGGAGACAAAGTTAAATCACAATGAGTACAGTGGAATTCTCTCATATTGCATGACGGGGTGAGTTAAAATTTAGACCCTGGGAGACTCAGCCAATTAGTAAACGTTCATAATTATATCGAAGCCATAGTTATCCCTAGTCATTCTGGGGTTATATATGGGTTACCATGTTCAAATACGAGGATATGAAACTTCAAACAAATCGAGTTTTTCCTTATCATGGATGAGGTCACCAAGTACTGATCCTGGCACAGTGCAGTCCCTAGACCATTCCATTCAACCAAAGATCGTAGTGCTGTTGTTCGAGTATTCTTAAACTCTAAAATCTGTGTTGCCCCTTCGAACAGCATGTGCCCTTGAAACGCAAGCCACACTTCTAGAATTAATCTCCAAGTCAGTATTGATAACAGATCGGACTTCATGGTTGGGTAATGGTATAACCTCAGGCCATATAGTTTCTTGACTTTGGGTAGATACAGGTTATCTCGTTCTGTAGTAGGGGATATTGCACTAGAGATTAATTCCACATGTGGAGAGACATGAGTGTAAGCAATAGTACTGTAGTAGGCATAATAGGTTATAGAGACAGACATTGTTTAAATTGTACATATTTGTATACAGCAAGAGACAGATTGTGTGTCAGTGAATAGTTTAGTGGTCTAATTGGTAATTAAGGAAGGAAATTATTAACTGTATCTTAATTTCAATTAAAAATAAGACCTCCAGTACGTATTTCAAAATGTGGCTATGTCGGAGCGATCTTAAAGTTTGTAACAATAGTAATAATGCCCTCAGCAGCAACGTCACATACTGATCGAACTTCCTACCCAATGTTCCTGCTGATGCAGTGTTAACAAGATTGATTTCTGCCAAGGTAGATTTATGTGTTCTCGAAATCCTAACAGCACACATGCTTTGTTTTACGTTTTACGAGACATCAGGTCATAAACTAAATACATTTACTGAAATAAACTCCATGTGTCTGTTGTTAATGTTTTCGCCTCAGTTGCTGTCCATATAAAGCTGATTTATTCTATGCTATTGTCTGGCATAAGCTATTAACGACAGTCTAACTACAGCAAATGACAACTTTTGAGAATACATTGGCTCAACTCTACTAGGACTAAAGTTCCAGGCAATGATTAGTAATGAAAAACGTGGCAAAAAAACTGACGAACCCCCAGGTGTTTATTGATAGCGTTGACTTGATCAGCCAATAAGAGAGTCGCCTTTTGAAGCCATTGTCCAGATATGTTCATCGAATGCTGTGCCTTATTTCCCCTCTTACCTTTCTCAGAGGTGGATGGCAGGTGAGAGGCGATTGCAGCACTACTGTTGGACTTCTCCCAAATAGGAAGTCTCTGAGACAGTCTGTACATAGGTTGAATTTTGCCTTAACTATATATTGAAGACGTAATTAGATATTTTTCTGTGGATAATTTTACAATGAGTCTAATTCCATTCCGATGTTGACTTCTGAGAATTATTGTGGTCATTTTTTGTGATAGTATCTCAAATCAAGTTATGTTAGTAAGTGATAGTTATATTTTTTGAAATCACATTTGTGTTCTGTGAGCCATGAATGGAAAAATTAATAGTTCTATTAAATAAAATTTTTTCATCAGTTCAAAATAGGAACACAGTCCAATTTGGAAACTTAGAGTACCCAAATAATCTTAACATACTGTGTACGTATCAGCAGTGTTTACATTTATTGTTGTCTGTGGTTGTTCTTGTAAAGGAATTTACAGAAACAACAAAATAATCTGTACCAGTAATACAGTCCTTTAAACAGGAAAAGAAAACCTTCAATCCCCCAATGTTTAAATTGCTCCAAATAAAAATCTGTTAACAATTTTTACTAGAATCTTATAACACCACAACAATAATTTAAATAAAAAATTTGGTGTTCTTTACCCTTTGCCTTGTTGATACCAACAAATAAAATCTATTTTATTTAATTTTAAGTACACCATTGCAGTAAAGTTTAAATAATAATATAGTACATCATATGCTGATACCTAAAAAGAAAATGTAATCATCATGTGCATCTAAAGTATGTAAGTGCCAAACTGTATTTCTAAAAATAAATAAGTAAATAAATAATTTCAAGAGCCTGCAGACATATGAAAGGTACGGTCTGCTGACACTCATAAAAATAATTGGGGAAATGATAGGTCCTTAAATCATATAGCAATACATTGGCACTTGCCCACAGAATATTTAAAAGTAAGAAAATCAATATTTATCTAATTTGCCAATTAATGAGTGTACACTTAGTTGGATAGGGCAATGTGTAAACAGGTAGTGGGTTGTGAGAGAGACAGTGTGTTGATGGCAGATCATGATCGGAGAGTGCGCAGAGCCGCGAGTGCGAGGAATGCTGTCGGGCACACCGTTCATCAGCTACTCCCTGGGCATCCTGCTGGTGTATGCACTGGGTGCATGCTTGGAATGGCACCTGGCGTCGTGGTTGGCCAGTGGTGTACCTCTCATTGCGCTGCTCGCTTTCTGTTGTCTGCCTGAGAGTCCTGTCTGGCTGGCCCGACACCACCGCGAGGAGCGTGCCAGGCAGGCGCTCATCTGGCTGCGTGGAGGTGACGCCAACAAGGTCAGTATACGACCGTCTTCTCATGATACGTCAGCCCACTGTATAGCCTGCAAGTACTATTCCATCCTCAGATTTCCTGCATGTTGCGACACTCCCAAGATCAGTAAATAACCATCTTCTCATGATCCATCGGCCCACTCCACATCATGCAGTCAGTTCCGGATCTTGATGGTGGCATGTGCTCCGGGCGGCATATCAAAGGGGCGGCAGACTGGCCCCACTTTGTATGAGAAATGGTAGGCCAGAACAATTATATCCGCCTAGAAGAAGCAAATTCAACAAATAACGAAAAGTAATTAATGTTACTTTGTAACTTAGAGTCTCGTGTTGTAGCGTGTACTTATAATATTAAAGTGTATATCGACACCTGCAAATTAAAATTGAAATAACAAGTTTAATTCCATGACATAATTTTGAATAACAGATTTTTTGCATAGTAAAAATTCAATTTCTAAATTAGTAAAACGAAATATTTTTCTACCCAAAATTTTACTTGTCTTGCCATAACACGAAGAAAAAAAAATAGGAGGGAGGGTGGAGTAAACCGTATTTGCCCCTCTTACAAAGGGTCTGGATCCAGTGCTGCATGCAGGTCCTGTTCCATCCTCAGTTTTCCTGCATGTTGCAATGTCCCAAAGGTCAGTTCATCTTCTCATGGTTATTCGACTCGCTCCATAAAATGCAGGTCCTGTTCCATCATGATTTTTTTTGCATGATGCGACACCGTCAAGGTTACAAGGTCAGTAAAGAATTATCTTCTCATGATCCTTTGGCCCACTCCACATAATGCAGTTCCTGTTCCTTCCTCAGTTTTTCTGAATGTTGCGAAACCACCTAGGTCAGTGAAGGACCATTTTCTCATGGTTCATGTCTCCTGCACATTCCATAGTCCCTGCTTCACCCTCGACAATCCTGAAGATTGCAATATCACCAGTATTTTGGTGTTCTATTACTATCCTCTATATACTTACAGTTCCTGCTTCTTCCTAATGGAACATACCCTACTACATAATGGTATACGGTGCAAGGAGTAAGTTTGTGCTGCAGGTGAAGAGAGAGCTGACCGATCTGATGCGACAGCTGGCAGTGGATGAGGGCCGGCGAGTCAGTCTGCGCAACATGACGAGCAGCCAGAACAGCGTAGGTCTCGCTGGCAGCCAGAAGATCCTCTCCAGCATCAAGAACAGCATCCCGAGGCCCCGCACGTTGGGCGCCTACATGCAACCACGCAACCTCAAGCCCTTCCTCATAGTGTTGCTGTTCAGCCTCTCGCAGGCCCTCTGCGGCACCTACATGGTCATCTTCTATGCCGTCGACCTGGTGTCGCGTGCCGGCGCCGAGGATTCGTCCCCGCCGCCCTTCGACCCCTTCTTCATTGCCGTGCTAACGGCCGTCGTACGGCTCGCGTTCGTCTGCCTCGCGACGGGCCTCCTGTTCAGCGCGGGACGTCGCCCTCTGGCGCTGGCGTCCGGGGTCTCCTCGGCGCTGGCCGCCCTCCTGCTGGGCACGCTCCTCTGCACCACCGAGCCGTCGCCCTGGCTGATCGCCGCGCTGCTGCAGGTCTTCGTCGCCGCCAACACCCTCGGCTTCTTCATCCTACCCGGGATCTCCATCGGCGAGCTGCTGCCCGCTGCCGTGCGTGGCTCCGCAGGCGGCTACATCTTCATGCTCTTCAACATCTGCCTCTTCGGCATGGCCAAGGTGTTCCCCGCCATGTCGTACCAACTGGGCGGACACGGCCTCTTCTGGTTCTTCAGCGCGTCGACGGTGCTGACTACGGTCTTCCTCTACCTCTTCCTGCCGGAGACCCGCGGCAGGTCGCTCCAGCAGGTCGAGGACTACTTCCGCCAGGACAACATCCTCTGGGTCCGATCGTCGAAAGGGAAGTCCACGAAAGCCGACGTGAAACCTACGGTAGTGTGTTGACGACTCGAACGAACACCAAAAGAGTTTTTGGTCGTTGAAGCATCAACATTATATTAACAATTTTGCACAATGTAAAATCCCTATGAACATTTGCATAGGGATTGATAATCATCCGTGTGTTTGTATGACAGTACTTACTATGTACGATTTATGTATTTACTTGAGATGTTATTTATTTTTGAGAACTGTGTGGACGAAGTAGAAACTGCTAGTCATCTGTGAAGCATATTTTATAAGTCATGTTATTTATGGCGTACAGCATTTTTCCTATTTATATAACTTTATTCTACTGTGCCATTTATTTTAATAAATATATACTACATTAAAGAGGACGCTTTAGATTTATAGCAACATTCCGATGAGAAGAATTTAAAGTAAATACACCAACCTCCAGGATAAAAATTCAGTCATCATCAGACATTAAGTATTAAACATACAAATTGACAAATATTCTCACTATAGCAATATTCCTCAAGAAATATCTTCAAATGCAATCCAGTGAGAGTATATTTTATTGGAAACTAGGAAGGCAGGGTTCGTATGAATTATTTGGTGATTAAATACTAATTACCAGTTTTATTTCTCTTTTTTGGGTTTATTACAAAAATGCTGAAAATAGGCAAAACTGGCGTTTCGAGAATTAAATTCGTAACTATGTCGTGGGGACCGAAGCTAACGTGGTGGCTAGAGCATTCTCCGCCCTCTAAGGCGATTTGTGTTCAATTTCCGGAGGATTTGGGTGAAAAACATGGCAGACATTGCCGGTTGGCCAACCGTTTTCTTTCTTTGGGGGGAGGGGGAGTGGCGTGTTACAATGCTAATGACCTTAGTAATAGAAGTAGAAATTTGGCTGTTGTAGGTATGAATAAATTTGTGTTGATGCAGTTGTGACAGTTTCGATGCAAATTTACTCATTGCCTACAACAGCCAATTGAATTAAGTGAAGACTAATCGTATGCAAAATATTTACGTGTGTATTATGCCACAAAATATTTTTCATACACTGTTTTTAATTTTAACTGTGGCATTTACATTTCTTAAAAAATAATGCAACATTTTCTCGTTTCATAATTTAAGTGAGTGCGAGATATTTTGGTCAGCGCTTAAAATCATGGTCGTCAG
Source organism: Medauroidea extradentata (assembly GCA_003012365.1). Lineage (NCBI taxonomy): Eukaryota > Metazoa > Arthropoda > Insecta > Phasmatodea > Phasmatidae > Medauroidea > Medauroidea extradentata. The sequence goes on along the minus strand of PNEQ01004938.1, from coordinate 32,558 downwards.
TGGTGGTGAGGGGTGACATGAGGTGAGTATGGAGCGGTGCCGGAATGAAAAGGCGGGAGAAACGGGAAATCCCTGAAAAAATCAGCCGGCCAATGGCACAATTTCCACATGTAAAAATCTGGGGACTGATCCCATCAGGAATCGAACCCGAATCGCCATGGTTAGAGGCGGGAGGTCTGACCCCTCGACCCTTCATAAGTTAAGAAATTTTCACAGAATAAATAGGAGTAAAGGTTATTTATTCTGTGACATGGCAGTAGTTTTTCTGTGCTACCAGGTACAACACAAGTACTTTGTTCTCTGCAAATGTAGTCTCTCACGCAACAATGTAGTATTATGATTGGTCAGACTTTTACATTGTATTTGTATTCAACTAAGGTTCAATGGAATACAACTTTTGCTTAATATTAATACTTGCCTTGCATATGTGCTTATCTCTATGTATGATTGTAGCTAACCAAACTGAAGTACATGCAGGTTAACTCTCATGTTTAATTCTGTGTAAAAACTTACGTTCAGTGTAACGCAGCCTGTAGAGGCAGTTATGTATACAAAGTGCATGTATGGGTCACACTTTCTGCTGCAACCAAAGAGATAGACTGTTATGCTGCTCTTTTGTTAAAATTCCAAATTGAATGCAGACATATCGAAATAAAGATAGGGAATTGAGTACATTAGTGGAGGTGCGGGGAACAATATAGGGCCGTAGTTATAAACATCCTCCGAAGGATTGGTGGCAAGCCCCTGGCCTTTATTCGCGCAGCAGTTCGCTGGCGGTCTTCCACCCTTCCTACACTATAGTTGTCTGCCGATGGATCGCCAGGAGATCGCCGGCTGAAAGGGAGTTGGATGGTTCTCCTTCATAAAATTTGGCAACACAGCCTCATTTTTAGCAGCGAACATAGACTCAAGTGCTCAAAGACCACTGTTATTATCACACCTAACGTTAAAAATAAAAAATCGTATAGATTTTGTTTTCCTTGTCTGTAAACAATTTTGTTGTCTTTGTAGTGGGACACACGTGAGATATTCGAAGTGATTGATGGAAGCCGCGGAAAAGTTTGACTATGGAAGGTAAAAATTCGACAGTGCGATACACTCCTAAAGAAAAAGCAATTTTTTTTGACCTGATAAAAAATACAAAAACATACCTACAAATAAAAAAACTTACTCCGTGTCCAACTACAACAAAAGGAAATGTGGAAGAAAATCACTGCAGAATGTAATGTTTGCGATGTATTGCGCAGAGATGAACTGCAGTTGAAAGGGATCTTCCATGTCCCTAACATATATTTTGGGTAGTCGCGCATGTCTTTGGTCATCTATTTATTCATAATACATAGTTGATACTTCATCCATTTGCCGCATGAATTTGTTAAAATTCCTCACCATTTTTCATAACTGGTCTCTACAGAACAGCTGGTGATTCGCCGATTGAGGTCTGGCCGTCATTCACCTGCAATCTCCCAAAAAGTGAAAACTTGGTGGCGAATGGTTGTTCGCCGGCTATCCGCCGCTCTCTGAAAGAGGTCTATAATGTGCAAAACTCTAGATTAGGGTGGAGGGAGATTGGTTGTACTTCAAAAAGACGTTTATAATTACGGGCCATAGTTTATATCCCAACAAAAAAAATTGGTATAGAACATTGCACGTAATGGGCTGCAATATGGCACCATTCAGTTTGGTTCGTACATAGAGATAAGACTGTCAGCATTGGTCTTTCACTCCTTGGTGCCAACTGCTTCTAAACCTCGGACAGACAGATTACCTCCAGCCCAGATTACATGGAGCTGTTTTATGAACTGGGATGGTCACGTTCACACACTACGTGATAAGGGCAATAATGACGAGCATATCTAGTGCCCCACTGCTCTTACCTGCAACGTGCTGAACTGGTGTACATTGCACTTCTAGAACTAGCAGGTGATCTTAGTTAGGTTTTTTTCTGTAAATCTGCAGCAAAGAACCCCTGGGTAGTTATCAATATGGGAGTTGGATTTTAATATACAGAATGTCCAGAAACAAACTTACAATTAAGCACACCACGCGAATCCTGGGCTAGGCTGGAAACAAAAATGTCGCAGCAAAATAATCCAAGACATTTTAAAAAGCACAATGTGGCAACATAGCACTGTAGTTAGTCCACTCTTGCACTCCACAGATATCTTACTACTACTGTTCTGATCTGCATAGTATGTGTGCAGGTTAAATCCCAAGAAGTATAAAACTTTATCCTACAAGTACTTGATGTAACATACATAAAATAATACACTGACGTGAAGCGCAAGAGGGACATTCTCTGTGCATTGTTGCCACATTATGCACCTTAAATGCCATCGTACATTTTGCCACTTACATTTTAGTCTCTAATTTAGGCCAGGATTCACATGGTGTGCTTGTTATGAGATTGTTTCTGAACATTCTGTATACATTGCTGACCGGTGCAACACGCCACGCGTTTCGAAATTATTGTAATGTGCAGGGAATATTTTCTGCAAAATTTTTCAATGCATTTTCATTTTACCAATGTACGAAAAGAAAACAGATAAGGTTGGAATGTCGTCGTAAAGACATAGCTAATAATCGCCTTTTCAGACTGCCAAACTACAAAACGTGCTAACCCTATGTATGCAGGATCAGAAATAATGTCTTACTGTGTACAATGTTGTAAAAATACTAAACTTCCAAGAAAAAGGTCAGTATTTGTAACAAACTGTAACGCAGGTCTATCAAGTCACTTATGTTATACAAGTAGGCAGTCCATTATGTGCGCAACAGTAGGTTGTCTGAAAGAATTTAATTTGTTTCAGCTGCAACAAGTCTTTTTTTAAGAATCTGTCCAGAACATTTAGCGACCTTGTCATGTGCTACTGCTGCAATTAGATCAGCGAATGCACCTCAGGTAAGTATGTATATATTAACTTGTAATTTTTCTACGAGCTACAGCAGCGATGGTTGGGTATCTTGACATCTTAATGTCAGTAACACGTATGTAGGTGGTTCAGGATAAAGTGAGCACTCTAGACAGCCCTTCAAAATCTCAATTTTCAGCCAATTCGTATCTTTTCACACGTAATGACAAACGACTGGGTATGTCTAACCTCTCTCTGCGGATATGTTACTGATGTTTACACGAGCAAGATAAATTATGCAGTCTGTAGGAACCTTTGTTTTATAAATAAATGCTTCATTACATAACATACAAGTTTATCGATTCAGTTTATTTAATTTCAGTAGTGTTGTATTTAACTAGGAAAAAAATACGAAACTATTGTTCATGTTTAACATGCGGTAACAGCTAGTCATACTTTTCTAAAGGTTTAATTTTTAGTGCTCATTTTATCCCGAACAACCTATTTGTAGAGACACTGGAAAATTGCGAAAATATTTAACATAGTCTGCAATAAACTGTAGTATCTCAATTGTGACAGTTGTGAACAGTTTCCTGGCAAATCACACACTTTCGGTGTTAAAACTGTACAGTTCTAATTGGGTCTGTTGACGAGGGACACACTGCTTCATATAACGATAGCCAATATAGGTGCAAAACCTTCAGTGTTATACATAGCATGTTGGAGCCTCGCAAACAATCTACTTTTTCTGCGATTTACCAGTGTCTCTACCTATAGGTATATATCTCTGTTGGAATTGCTGTTCATCAGCGATTTTAAGAGAAGTTATCATTGGTTAATGAGTAGAAACACTGGATTATTTAGTAAAAAAAACTGTGCAAATCTGCAGCTTTTGGCTTCACGGCATTCTGAAGATGCGTCGCTCATTTGACTGTGGCAATCAGAACAAGGTTACTGCAACACCAGTAGAACTCTTTGAGATGCTTAGGATTAGAAACATCCATTCATAGAGCATGAAACAAAGGTGCAGATGTGCACATAAGGCATTAAAACTGTTGATGCATAATTATTTTCACAAAAAATCAATGGCCTTATCGATAGGTTTTGCAGAGGAATTTTTTGTCTTACACATTCTGTCTATCTAGGGTTGGGTCGGTTCGATTCTCGATTCTTCGGTTCCACCAGCAACATAACCTGTAATTGTAATACATTCGTTCTCTCTCTCATAACATTGAACCGTTATTTTGCGGACCAAAAACTTACTGGCACGAATGTTGAGTGTAGAAGTGAAACATAATCATCAATTTTGATAGGAACTCTCGTATTTAACTGCCATCGTTGTAACTTGATCAATTTTTGGTGACTCACAGTATTAAACAAGACATAAAGGTTTTGCAGTCACAAACAATGGCTGTGTTAATAACGTACCCGGTTCGAGCCTATTAACGTAATGTGAAGCGGTCCACCTACCGCATAGGCATTTATTTATTTCCTGTTTGTTTTTATTTTATTTATTTCCTTATGTTTGATTTATTGAATTTGCTATTATCTATTGAATTATTTCGGGTATTGTTTACAGGAGTTTGGCAAGGTATTGTTTGGCATTTTATCTGTATCAGTTTAGAAATTCTTCAATTTTGTATGTATTTAATTTGGTTTGTTCAGGCTGAGGCAACTTTGTGTTTTAATTTAAATTTAATATTATTTGCCGTTTACTTATTGTAACTCGGGGCTGGGTGTATTGCTGTCAAGTGTAGCTGGAATCGCTATATTTAGATTTTACAGTTTTTCTAATAATTTTACTTTTCACAAAGTGCACGTACACCACCGCTCGTTGAGTGTGCGAGAGAGACTGTGATAGGTTTGCACGGGCTGGCTTGGGCCAATAAAAGGACATGCAGTTCAAATTTATTAAAAATTATGTTGTAAATCGTTATACCAAGCATGGTTTTCAAAGCTATATTTTCACTTTACAGGTTGTTTAGAAGTATAAAGTTTGTAATTTATTATTATATTTATTTTAGTTTTAATTTTCCATTACGTTTTTACCTTGGTGCGCTGGGTGGCCGCTAGAGGCGCTGCAGAGAGAGCGTAGTGGGTCTGCCATATTTACTTGTCTAGTTGTGAACGAGGATGGTGGTCTGGAACGGTTGGTGGGCTGTGTGGGAGCGAGGTGGTGGAGCAGCCATATATACGTAAACTTTGTGCGCTTGTAGTCACATAGTGGAGGTCTTGCGAGTTTGCGAGAATGTTATGATTAAGATGTCGTGGCTTATTTTAGTTTTTTTTCTAATTTTGTTTTAAATTCTTCAAGTTTTGAGGTTGAGCTGTTTTCTCCTGGGAGCATTAGGCTTGGACAATGATTAAGACTATTATGATTGAAATCTAAAACTTTCAGCATGTAAAGTTGATTTTTTTTTTTAAGTTATTTAATAAAACAGTCACGCCAGCAAGCTTTTGATTTTTGAGTAGACTGCTGCAAGTATATTCTTATGGACCACTACACGATCACAACTGGCCACTAGCAGTAATGTATCATAATTCATCCCCCTCGCTTTGTCACATTTTGGTGCCGTGACCAGGATTTGTAGTCGAGGATGGTACGATATCTTAATTAATCTTCACCCGACCCGTCACATTTCTGGTGCCGTGACCAGGATTTGTGGTAGAGGATGGTACAATAACAATCTTCACATGACCCATCACATTTCTGGTGCCGTGACCAGGATTTGTGGTAGAGGATGGTACAATAACAATCTTCACATGACCCGTCACAGTAAATGGCGTACGTACACGCTATTTTGAGAATCATAATGTTGTAGACTATCAATTGTAATGTGTGCTTCCAAGAATACTAAGTTTTTGTTTCGTTGAACATTAACAAAGCCACAATTCAATAGCGAAAACACACCTAAAGTTGAACCAGGTCTGCCATCTGCAGTGCAACTTGAAATAAAATTTTCGAAGTGTACATTACTTACCACTATTTCAGAACTAGTTAGATCTTATTTGGTAGCAGTTGTTCACATGCCTCAAGCGGTAATAAACAATCCGTTTGTTTTTTCCCCCTTTACAATTTGTTTATGGTTTTACGCTTCATCCTTTGCCCTGTCTAAATAAACAATATGTTTGTGGATTAAAATCACATTCTACTGTTCTACGCTAAACTTTGAAAGTGTCTTTGGTTTTCTTTTCCTTGCTGATTAAAAAAAAAAAATTTAATACAAAAATCATAGTGAGAGTGCTTATAATTTAAGTTTCTGATGTGTGAATAATAAATATTTTTTCACCATTTCTTCTTTTTTCATTTTGTTAAATAAGGCTGTTTTGTGTTATTCGACCAAAGCAGAATCGGAATCGAAATTGAAGAACCAGAATCACACAGAAACCAAAAATTTTTTTGGATTCGACCCAGTGGCGGTGCGTAAGGCCGTGCTCTCGTGCTGTAGCACTGAGTAAACTTTTGCAAAGTTATTGTGTACTTAATTTTATTAAATTTCAGGTAATGTGTCACAATTTATACTTCTAACCTTTCTTTATAAGAGAACGGCTGTTTTGCACTAAGTTTTATAGGCGGACGGAATTTTCTCAAGTAATTTCGCTCGTGTAAGCCACCCTTTTCTATGGTGTAAACCTGGCTCGGTGCTCCCACGGACTAGCGCACGGCTGTCAGTCCCCTTTCCTACCCCCTGTCCTAGCCAGAGGCGTAGAGAGATGCGGGAACCTCGCCTTTATCAACACCTGCTCCGTGCAATGAGCAGAGTAGCCCTGCTATCTACTGCGCAAGCGCGCGACAGTTACGTCAGCGTGTTGACAATGATGGCCGCTCGCATCGCGCACGTGTTCGTACATTGCAGACTTGTAAACAAAGTAATTTTTGGTGTCGCATGGCTGTGAAGCTGACTTAGAATAACTTTTATGAATAATACGTTACTATGTATTATTATTGTAAGTTGTGGGCATCAGTGACGTGATACTATGCATAAATAACAAACTGCCGCAGAATCTATGTTATTAGTCTTTGGCGCAATGTATACGTTACCGACACTTTATGACGGGATAATTTGGTAAGTCGAATTTTACAATATTGATTCATTTTTGTGAAAATTCTGTGTTGCTTGACGATAAGTGGAAAATTATTTAAAGATTTGTGTCCGTGGTTTATCAGTGGCAGGTTTGTTTTCCGAATGTGACGTGGTGTGAACTGCACACATGTATTTACGTGTTTCGTAATTGTAATCATAAATATTGCAGGCCTAAGGCCTAGCTGATAATAAAACTAGCTGCGCAGTGTATGTGTTGATTTTCGAGTGGACAAGCACATGAAACGTCTAGTTTTCATAATTGAAGGAGTTATTTACCCATAGTTTTCGGAATAGTTATTTAATCGTATCAAAATGATATGCCGATGCAGGGCTGAAGATATGCGTAGGCCTACTTCGCGTGTGTTATAAAATTGCATCTGCATTTAGACAAGCCGAACTTTAATGTAGTCTTAAGACGTCTCGCATGCGATATTGTTGGCATTTTATCTACGAGTCGCGTTCACATTAATTGTGAGGAAACAAGAGGGAACGCAGTAAGAACAAATGTACAGAAACTGAGATTGTAGGATACCAACTTGCCATTAGTAGTATTCATTGCTTGTGTTTTAACGAGTACCTATACATTGTAGATAACATCTTTAAGTTGAAAGTTTTTACAGCACACTTGATTGGCTACATTACTGCTTGCCATGAAACGCAGTGCAATTTCTCAATACATGTAAAGCAAAAGTTCTGTACCTTTGAGTTAAAAATATGATTATTATAGCAGGGAAAGAAAGTATAGCAATTTAGCGGGGGAGGGGATGAAGAACATTATATTCAGAGCACTGAGCTCAAAACATTGACCAGCCACCACTGATCCGACCTATCACTATTTCTATCATTACTTTTACTCATAATAAGAGACTTCGCTCCACACAATACTCAACTGAAGTGGTAAAAACATTTAACTAGCATTCATGAAAACCCAGGTTCAATTCTCTGTGGTCAATTATTTTTACTGAACTCACTCCAAGAAAATTTTGGGATGGTTCTTTAACAAAGGACATGGCTAATTCCTTTCGCTGATTCTCGTCTATAATTGTCCAATTTTTTTTTTTTTTTTTTTTTTTTTTTCGTCCTTGAAAACCTCACAGTCAACGAGACTAAGCCCTACACACCACTTTAAGTGAGAGAAACAGCAGTCGACTGAAATTGATTTAATTTTTTGAGGAATGAACAGTGTTTGCATTTCATAATTACAATTCTGGCTACGTTATGAGTTATGACACAGAGTAATACCTTGTGATTTACTTAATGTTTGTATTGACGGAATGACTGCATTAGTCTATAAAGTGTGAATGTTCACAGTAGAATATTAAATACGTTGGCGGTGGGTATGTCTGAAAACTCCTGTTTCTTTCACCTTTGTCATTCAGTCGCTCCTCAACTCTCATCTAACTTCATCCATTCTGCCAGAATGGCGGAGAACACGTAATGTATTTTTATTAAAGTATGTTATGAAGAATGTACAGTAGTCAAAAGTGTATTATTTATTGACAAATTCAGAAACACATTCAGCAATATAATTTAATCTGTAATGAATGAGCACTAGGCCACATTTATTGTAGTTATTTTGACCAAGTTCAACAATTTTGAAAAAATCAACTAAAATACATATTTATCTGTAATATATCTCACACACAAGTCAATAGCACATAGTAATGGACACTGTGATTGAAGTTCCAATTACAAGGTTGATATGAAATCAGGCCACTGATTCAAACCACCTAAATTCTGGCCGAATTTTCTAAATGATTTGTGTAGCCCACAAGAACACTGAAAATAAAAGCATAATTTGTGTATATTTTGTACAGCCAACGTTCAGCCTAACGTCGGTATATGGTTGGCATTATGTTCGTTACACAATTTCACCCATCAAACACCGAGGCAATGTACAAAATGATGGAATCCAAATAAAAAAAACTCAGAAAATTGTGATAGTACATATTTTAAGCTCTGACGAATTATGGTGAAAAAAAAAAAAAAAATTCAAAATGATGACTTCACCTTCCCCTTACATGTTCAAAGTCACCGAGATATTTAATTTCATTTTACCTATTTGTGTTGGGAGGTAGATAACAATTTGCTCGCATCTTGCACTGCCTACCTGCCAGACATGAGTTACTTTTAACTAGTAATAATTGTTCTGTTTATAACAGAGTACAGTGAAACTTCCCAATACCGGACACCTCTGGTGCATAAAAAAATGTCCGGTATTGAGAAGTGTCCGCTATTAGGAATTACAGTAGTATATTTTAAATAATATAGTACATACATAAAAAATTTTAATACAAAAATGGTAGACCTACATAATTTTCTTAACTCTATACTGCGTTAAACTCTCGCTAGTCCAAGGTCGAATTTTTGTGGTATTTTCGGAGAAATTTTAAAACCTTTCGATGATGTACGACAATATCTTACCACGCGCCGATACAGCTGGCTGGCCGACGTGACTCATCCACACACACTGACGCGCGCGAGCATGAGACTGTGTGCATTGTCTACACGTCGCTCGCTCTCGCTCGCACTGTCAGCCGGTTCGGCACGTGAAATATTTCCGAGTCGTGTGTCAAAGTTTCCGAGATCGATCGACGTGGGTAATTATTAAAAAAAAAAAGTTTGATGCCAATGTTTTGTGGTGCATAATTTACGTTAACTGCAGCTCATGTCTCCCTAATTTGTCCATTGTTCTCAACATGTGTGTGAACAAATCCTCACTCCATATGCATTCGGCTAAAGTCGAGTATTTTCATACGGCTAACTTAATTGAATGAAAGGCATGAAAAAAAAACGTTTTCTACACTATCAATCTGCGGAGTAAACGTCACAGCCTCAGAAAGAAAGAAACAGAGGCTACAAAACCACTCAAACGTTAGTGTATCTACAGTCAGTCCATCCGTTTTTGGGGATGTACGTTTGCTGGAACCGCAGCTATTCTCAGTCCACGACTTCAGTATTGCTTCTCTATTTTTTATTATGTCGGTAATCTGAGTTTTCCCCACGTCGAACTTCGCAGCAACGTCACGGACGCTTAATTTTTCTTTTTCATGCATCCTTAATCACAGCTAATTTATCCTCTAAAGTTAAACGTTTACGCTTCTGAGACATTTCACACAAAATAAGTCACTCGATTACGACTGCTATACTATTACGTGAAGTGCATGAAAAGAAGAGTAAACAACGACTAAGCGCTACAACACACGTCGCATGCGTGCGTGGTGGGAGGATCGAGTTACACGGCAGCTGCGCGTGTGCGTGCGTGTGTGTGTGGGGTGGGGGGGGGGGGGGGGGGGGGGGTCGAGATAACGCGAGACTACGCGCTACCTGCTTACAAGGGGTGTACAAATCGCACTTTCTTAGTTACGACTCGCTGCCGAAACATTCATTGAAGCTGCTTTGCAACTGTTTTCGCGCCCCTTTTTTGCGCATTTTGTCCGTTATTCACTACTTATTATGTGTCCGCGTCCGTTAATAAGAATGTCAGTTATTTGGAGAGTATTTCTCCATAAGGCTCCATGTTAATCTGCCGGTGATTGGAAAAATGTCCGTTTTTCGGAAGTGTCCGCTATTCGGAAGTGTCCGCTATTCGGAAGTGTCCGCTAAGGGAAGTTTCACTGTATATCCGGGTAGCTTGCAGAGTTGCCATGTCTGCTGCAGGCTACAACTAGCATTGTTGCATCTTGATTTCATGGCTGATCTGAACTCTGGAGAGTCACTGACGCTCGCACAGCACACTAACTCAATCGGCAGTGTTACCAGTGATAAAAAAAAAAGATATACAGAAATACAAAACAGCACAGGTGGCTTTCTTACAATGTTTATTTTTCTACACAGGCATGCGCTGAGTTGCAGGAACCACAAGGACAAAGAAGATTCCAGCTATCAGTAATTGTAATCTGTTCAACATCAGTGAATTAGTTGGGTGTAAATGCAGCATTGTCATATTCTAAGAAAAAAATTCAGCCTGTTTTGTACAGTAATTGAACTCGCTATTCCCTTGTACTGACAACTTGTCATTTCCAGTGACTAGCTGTTATTATTTGGTTTGAAGTAACGATGCGAGACAGCGTGCGCACTGCGAGAAGCTGCGGCAGATAAGCGATTGTGATAAAACACTCCTGCGGTCAAGTTTCACTATCAGGTTTTTCGTTCGTTTTGATGTGATCAGCATACTTTTTGGGTATCCTAAAGAGCACAAGCCATACCTGCCTAAATAATGTATAATTTTAAGTACAACAAGATATTTTTTGTTCAATATGTTTCAACATAAGCAAAATGCAATTTTGGGATATTTTTGGGGGTCAAAATTGGTCCAATTTGGTAGCGAGAACCAAATCCAGAACCGTAACATCTTGTTACAACGGGACTACTGTAATTATAGTCAAGATTCCCACTGACTAATAAAACATTATCTTTAATTGTGGTGCGCTAAACTGACATGCAACGTTTTCATAGCAGTCTATATCCTGTTACTTTTAAGCCATAACCCTAAAATGTTTAATTTTGAAACAGTAAAACCCCTAGAATAGTCTGCTGAAGCAATTTTGAGGGGACTAAAATCAAGTTATTACCATAGATAAATGTGACAGGAATAATTTTAGCAGTGTCGTGGAAAAAAAAAGGCATGACGTGCAACAATAGCATTCATGTTCTAGGTACATAGACCTCTTATATGCAACAAGTACAAGAGGCACAAAAATATACTGCAACTAGGTGCTAAAAATTGGATAACATTACTAAACTTAAAAAGGCAGTAAATTACAAAAATGTATAACTGTGCCAAAAAAAATACTTAGGAACAAATTAAATTAGTTACCTAAACATTACAACAGAAAATTACTTCCATGAAGATTAGCACTCCCTGTAATAATTCCAAGGGACAACAACGAACATTATTACAAACTCCATACTCCTAGGGTTGGACACAATCTGACCCAACTTCCTTCGTGGATAGTAGTGATTATGGATTTAAATTTACTTCCAATTAAAGTCGGTAAACAGAATTTTAATTTCGATATTTCTACAACACTTTACATTTTTTTTTTTTTTTCATACACAATGCAAGGAATGTTTCACAAGCACTTTATTGGTAACCTTTCATTCAAAACCATTCTATTTCTCAACATTTACAACTTTAAAACCAAAAACATTGCATTACTCTACCATTCAGAGCTTAAAACAAAAATTTGCTCCCCCACCCCCCTTATTCCAATTTTTTTATACATTCTTTAAAAACTTATTTAAAGTTATAAAGAAGACATCAAAGCACTGTTGCTGACTAGAATTACAACTATATTTTTGTGAAAACTTTCAGCAACTATAAATTTGGCTTTACTCTATTTCCACAATTTAAGCTTATCATAACTACTGTACTCTAATTTGAAATAACTACGACATTTGAAAGTTTTTTTATTCCTCCAAATATAACTAGGAATACAAAGATTCCAATAAATAAAATGCTATTGTGACAACCTTACAACAAAGCAACTGAAATATTGGAAAGGGTCCTTGCATCAATCATCAACATTTCTGAAACACCAGACCTGTTGAAATTTAAATAGAGCATTTTTCTATTTATTGTTATCTTTCAGAGCATTGGGAACGATATGCTGTCAGATCATGGAATCCAGCCCATTTAGACAGGTTTGCGGAAGTTCTTGCCAGCAAATTTCGCTGTCGATCCCAACTCTTCTTCTATGCGAAGAATCTGGTTGTACTTGGCGCATCTTTCTGATCTGCATGGAGCACCAGTCTTGATCTAACATGAAACACAGGAACCATTGTATTTAGTTTACCTCAACTTCCCAGTTTACATACAACTAAAAATTAATGAATATGTAAATAAATTACGGTACCCATAAAAAGAGGTCACATAATTTTATTACAGACCATTAAGGCAGAAGTTAAGTGGCTGTCTGTGAGCACTGTGTTTGTCTGTACATTGAGCTATTCTCCGTTCACTCTAAGTTGAGTCCTGATGTAAACAAATAAAGTAATATCATTGCACTTCGCTAGCTTCTAATTGGCTCAATTTGTGCGTTGCGCCGACGTACTATTTCCAACCGACAAAAGTGTGTACAGTAGGAATCATAGGAAACAACAACGCCGTATATATTAAAACAATATTGCGTGAAAATTTTGTATGTGTTATCGACATAGGGAAACAAAAATTACACAAAAACTTGATAAAAATATTGACATCATGTGTAATTACTATATATTTCAAAATGTAATAGTAATTGTCAAGTCATGACTAACGATTGTATTCAAATATTCCGGTATTAACGTAACGAAAATTTGGTACTACATGCAGAAAAAAAGTTGTCAACAAGATGAGTGATTAAACTTACTGTAAAGTCCTCCTGGATTATTTTGTACTTCGTTTTGGAAAAATTACTTTTATAAATCACCAAACAATCTGTCGATAAT
>PNEQ01004938.1:0-18189 GCA_003012365.1 Medauroidea extradentata | reverse complement strand
CAGATTCACTGTTAATCTGTTCCGTAACAAGTGTTAAAAAATGACCTCTACATTTAGTAGCCAACACCCTTAATAACTGTGAGTCATTACAAATACGTTGTTCTATAATCTTACTCACTGCTATCAGAAATGTAAGCACGTGTGTCGGTTCAGTGGTTGTCAGGAAGGGTAAATGTTGGACAGATTGGAATAATAACTTATGTTCAAACGACGTTAAACTCACCGTGGCATGCGAGGCCTGTTGTGATGTGTGGCCCGTCACTTCGCCGCCCTGGCGAACGTATTCTACAGCCAAGCGCCGTAGAATTGGAACAGTTGCAGTGGCAGGGTATTGCACGTTGTTGTCGTCCAAGAAGAGTTCTAGCTCTTCTTTCAGCAGGGAATATATGAACGATACGTTTCCAGCCATTATACATGTAACAGTGAAGGCACAAATTAGTGCAAAGCAGAGTTGCGACACAGCTTTTGAACCCCTAACTAGTTGAAAGGTGTTTAAAAATTGAGACACATGAAACAATTACAAATTACCACAAAACAATACTTTTATTTGTGAGAGACAGTTCTGACATAACTCACTACGTAAACAAGTATATCTGTATTTATCAAAAAATGAACTTACAATATCATCATTGAATACTAACATATAACACAATTTTCAAAGAATCAAATTTAACAATAGATACACGCAAATCGTATTTGCATACAAAATTATTGAGTTTAGGGTCTCTCCCTAACAAGCAATACAATTTTCAAATTACTCATTTTAACAATTGAATTACGCAAATTGTAATCGTGTACAAAATGATAATTGAGTAAGTTCTCTCCAAAACATACTAAACAATTTTCAAAGGTCACTAAAGACTTACTATGAAATTATGAGTCACGTCCGCGGGCTCCATCAGTCCCCAATTTTACAGGAGCACGCGTACTTACACCATAACATGAGATCACGTCCGCCTCCGAACAGAAACAGAAAAAGACAAGAGGCTAGAGAAGGACTGGCCACATGCTACAACGACTCACCTGGCCAAGGCTCGTCCCTGCGCATGCACCAGTGGAGAGGGAAAAAGAGAAGAGGGAAGCCACAGAGGTAGGAACAAAACAGAACTATTACAAGGAGAACCTACAAGAATTACACCTCGAGCTGACGACAAGTCCAAGTAATCGCCGCTGCGCGCCACCATCGCCCTATCCAACAGGCACCACCGGTGCAAAACATACAAAATATTACATAAAAAGGTAAGTGTGACAACTGTTAATTTATCGATTAAAATATACAAATGTAATTGCTGCTTATCTAATCAAAGTCCCGCAGTAGAAGAGTACAGCACGCTGGGGTAGCTTCATGTTTCCCAGTTACAGCGGCAAAACTAAGAAGACGAAAAGGCAAAGAATATGCCCCAAAATAGGCCAGAAAGACTGGACATCTGTAGTAGAGACGACACGTCAGCTCGTCAATAGTCCAGCTTGTGAATAGGCCAAGACGTGAATCGTCCAGGACGCGAATCGTCCAGGACGTGAATACTCCAAGACGAGAATACGCCGGGTTGAGAATCTGCCTGGACGCAAATATTCCAAGACGAGAACCCTCACTACACAGAAATTACCAAAAAATTAAAGAAGATGAAATTTTTAAATAGAACATAAAACATCTCGTAGGAAAATTACTCACCAGACGAGGGCGAAGATAATCACTCGACGAAATAATAGATGAAACAACAACGATAAAATATTTTTAAAAATGTAGCACTACAGTTTTTCTACTATGTTGTAACTGCCCCTTTTTTATATGGGGCGTTACACGGGATTTCGAGCACTGCGCTGGACAGTGCAGACACCTGATTATGTCATCTATAGGCCCGTGATGGTAGAAGGCCTGAATGTGGGTAGGTCAGGTGTCACAATTAACAAAATCATTATGCGTTACGGTGCGCGTCTCACCCATTTACTGACATGCTAATGTCCACACACTCTATACAGCAAGGGTGACGTCGCTGTGGGGCACTCACGCGTGCTCGCCGGCGGCCCATGCTTAAGTCTCTAGCCTACATGTGACTCTAGTACTCGTGCTCTCATTACTTTGCGCCTACGTCTATACATGCGGACGTCTTACCACACTTGCCATAATAGTACTAAAGGCACGTCTGACTGCTCGGACTGCTAACTAGCAACTGACATCACAGCACGTCTTACTTCGCGGGCGTATGACTGAACACTCTTACAACACGTCATGCCTCGCGCGCTGCTAACTCCGAACTGCCTTGCGTTCTCGGCGCTGCGGGGGGCGGGCGGCGAGCACGCGGCTGGCGACTGACAACAACTAGCCAATGGCGAGCGGCAAACTACTGGGTGTAGCGAACAAAACTACACACTGGGTGTACACAAATACTTACAGTCCCTTACAATGTCAAATTTTAAATTTTGCTACATTATGAAAAGTAAATTATAGCACCTTAAATGCCAAGATCTGCCAAAAAGGAAGGAACACCAAACACACTAATCTTGACGATACGGTGGTTGACAGCAAAGTGTTAAGAAATGCAACAGAAGAAGCTGCAGAAACGTTGAACAAAAGAGCATCGAAAATGGTTAGCAACAGTACCAACATCGGCAAAGTGCGCATTGAAGCACAGTAGCATGCGACAATCACGTGAACAGAATCGCTAAACTGCATCGAAATCACGCGGTGAAACACAGAAATCAAGCACTGCAACGGCAGCAGCACGTGGCATGAAGACGGAGGTACGACAGAACAACTGACAGAGGAATGTAAAGCTCAGCAGCTACTATCCTGCTAAGAAAAAACACGGTAGCGAGACTAGGGTCGGCTCGAACTAATGTAGCAAGAAAGAATAGCTGTAATTGAAAGTGAACATCCTGAAATATCATTAATAAATTTAATTACTCAATAACACTTATTATTGTTAATATAATATTAAACAAGTTGATAACAACACAAAAAAATTAATTAGTCAGAATTTAAGAAATATAAATTTAAAAAAATTTCATATGTATATTATTTAAGTCGTGTCGTATTTGATACGGCACAATATTGCCTGTACACAACATGCCAAAAATGTCACACTGGCAATGTTGCTGATGGGATCTTGCAGTATGTTGCCTACATATGCCAGAAATGTACAACCAACAACATGCTCATGTTGTGCTCTCAGTGCTAGAGATGTGTTGGCAACATGCTGGTGACGTGTAGAGAATGTTACTATGTAACATTGCATGCACATATTCTGCACATGCTTAGAACATCACAACATGTTGTGGCAATGTTAATACAATGTGAGAGTGTGGCATGCAGACAACATGCATGAAAAATCACTGTACAGTTAGGGTTGGACTATTTTAAAACCAGTTTCAAGTTCACAGACCAAATTTATAAAATTTATGATCAGCAGCTTCTTGAATCTTTATCATTTGCAGAATAATTATTAAAATCCTTAATTAAACCCACAGTGTGTGAAAGATCAGGTGTAGGTAGTCTATGCTTTTGAAATCAGTGAAGGAGTGGAATTCCTGCTGAAGGAATCTATAAGATGAAGGGTTTTGTAATGTTAGGAAGGGTTTGGGAAATTTTATTTTTTAATTTAAACTACCTTTGTACCCCATTCATGAGTATAATATACTCTGAAATGTAGGTGTAGGTAACTGCTTTTTGCTATATTCCTTGCATGGTCCCATGTTTATGTGATTTTGTATTAGTTTTGGCGTCAAGACATAGTAAATTCAGAAAGATAATTCTTCTGGGCTGCGAACACTCCTTTTATTTTCTTCCATACTTCATGCCATAAATTTCCTTGATCACCCTCTTTCACACAGTAATTGTGTCAAGTCTTCAGGGTGTGACAAAGCACCTTACGCAAACCTACAAAACATCTGAATTTTTTGGACACGCTGTGTGTCTACAACATAACTAATATGTTAAAATTTTTTGATAGCAGGGTCAGGCTGGTGAGGATGATAGGAACTTTAGGCCTAGCATGATGGTGATGGAATTGGGATGTAAACCGTTGAAGGACAGGAGGAGAGTGGAAAGACTGGTCAGGTTGTATAAGATGATTAACTAGGGGGGGGGGGGAATTGGCTGAAATAGCCTTTGTTTCTTTGTTGTGATTACTGACAGTGTGAATTTCACCTTTCAGCACTATTTACATGCATTATTACTTATCACGCTGAGCAAATAGAGCTGAAGGAGCCAACAAATATTCAGCACAGTAGCTTTTTACGTTATCTGTAAAGTCAGATAAAAAATTAATGCCAACATTATGTTTGTTTTCTAAGCAGGAATTGCTAATATTAGGCTATCCATTATTCTGTACTGAGTTATTGTCTTTTTTTTTCTAAGTAGACCATAACTTAGCAAGAGTGCTGTACAATAAGAGGTACAGGCCTAAATATTACATGGATGAACACTATGTTGTTTAATGCACTGCAACAAATCTACAATATGAAAAGTAAACATAATAACACAAACTAAAAAAATCTAGTACTAAGAAATAATGTGTGTCGCCATGGTTTGTTGTAAAATTATAGATAAAATCTTTTTAAAAAAATCTTCTCATTATACTATCAGTTTTTTAATGTCAAATCTGTAGTAAATTACCACATAGTAAAAAAGATGTAATACATAAATTAGTATCCATATCCTTTCATAAAAATTTGCAAGAAGTTCACAGTATAAGAAAAAAAGCAACTCCTAGAAAACAATTTCGCCATTATTTTTTTAGCAAATATTTTGCAATGGTGTAGTCTCTTGAATGTGTGTTAAGGTTATATAATTACTATATTATAAATAGTTCACCAGAAACACATAACACTAGTGCACACAGCTCACAAAGTTGCAGAAATTATTTTCTAGAAATTCACACATATTGACATTGTTATTTCAATGGCCGTTTACAAGTTTATGTACCATACCTTCTTTTTTTTTTTTTTGTGTCCAGTTTAGTTTAGGCATTGTATTTATAGATATTTTTCTAGACAGCATAGGTTGTGACCAAAATGAAACTGCTGCAATCATACAATGTGCTAAGTTGGTGACAGAATCATCAGCATATCTGTACATGCCAGAAATGTTACACCAGCAATGTTGAAGATGTATCCTTGCAGTTGCGATCTTGCAACATATTGACAGTACATGCCATGCCAGAAATGTCACACTGGCAATGTTGTATACATGTGCCAGAAATGTCCGACCAACAACATGTTTATGTGCTCTCAGTGCTAGATATGTGCCGGCAACATGCTAGTGACATGCAGAGTACGTTACTTTGTAGGATTGTCTGCACCTGTTATGCATGTATACTTTAACATATAGTCTGTCTCATATAAGAATTCCACTTTTTTACATTTGTGTTTGCATTTATTTTTTTAGTTGTTTCCATGAAATAAGCAGTGTTTTCCTCTGCCACAAGTAACTTTTGCACAAACACACTTAGCTGGGTCTCAAACTGTGCAATTTATCAAAATTAAACGTTATTTCCTGCAGAAATTGGTACACATGATAGCCTTTAAAACTGTCAAAAAATGGAATTCTTTCTTGAGACAGACTATAGCACGTTCTGACAATGTCAATACAATGTGAGAGTGTGGCGTGCAGACAACGTACATGAAAAATTACTATGCTACTAGCTGCCCCGACAAACGTTTTGTCACAGAAATAACTTATTGTAAGTGTGTAAGGATGTGATATATAAGTAGAAGAGGTCTAATAATAAAGAAGTTAATAACTGATCAATTATCACTTACACAATTATCAACTGGGTTCTAAAATTATTAAATTAAAAATATTTACTAAACAATACCACTTAGGAGTATAAAAATAGGTAAAAATTTATTCGCAGACATACCGAATGTACATACAAAATTTCATTGAAATCGGTTAAGCCGTTTCGGAGAAGTATGGAAACAAACACTGTGACACGAGAATTTTACATATTTGATTACTGTTGGGTTATTTAAAAATCAGTTTCAAGTTCACAGACCAAAATATAAAATTTTTAATCATTATCTTCTGGAAACTGTAACATTTGCAAAATAATTATTAAAATCCTTAAACTGATGCATTATTATGGCAGAATAATATTTTACAACCCGTAGTGCATGAAATAATAGGGGTAGGCAGTCTCAGGGTGGCTACAGAGTTCCTGCCAAAAAATTCCCTGACATTTCCCTGACATTTGTACAACTGAAATATTTTAATGTGACAAATTCTATTTTTTTTTTCTGGAAAATATTTGACCAAAAATCACAACCAAATGTAAATTAAATCTGATTTTAATATACCTTAAATTAAATCATAACATTACTCACCAAATAATCGCTTGTGATGACATTAAAGAACTCATCACAGGTACAGAATTTGGTGCTGTACTTGTGTTAAAAATATCACTTTCACAAAACAAGTCAAATTTTAAAACAAAGTTCACACAGTTGCACCTATCCTCACAAAAATTGTAAGCCTAATAAAAACTACTGTGTCTGCATACCACTACCACAGAAGTAATTTCATGTACAGTATAAATAGGAAGAAACATTTAAACTCTTCAGTCGAAGAATCAAGTTAATTTTGAACAACAATTAATCATAATATAACTTTGAAATTTTTACGTTTTGTTATTTTATTAGTGTAACCAACATAAAATCATAATATTTAAATGAAGACAGTGAAATGAAAAGGGAGTCCGTACACTATGAAATTTATATCAACTGGAACATTATAATTTTTATGCAGATTAATGCATCAAATTACTGTGTAAAAATGACAAACCAATAATTTAGGTATGTTTTCAACAAAATTCCCTGCACAATGCCTGCATCCCCTGACATTTCCCTGTTTTCCCTGACACACTAAATTTCCCTGACATTTCCCTGTTTTCCCTGCCTGTAGCCACCCTGAGTCTATGCTCTGGAAATCAATGAGGGAGTGTAATTTCTGCTGAAGAATTTGGTAAGATGAAGGGGTTTGTAAAGTTAGAAAGGGTTTGGGAAGGAGCTGCTATTTTCTACATTACTTGAGTTGCCTCATGTTTACGTGGTTTTGTATTAGTAGTGGGATCAAGGCATAGTTACTTTAAAAAGATAATTCTACTGGGCTGCGACTACTCCTTCTATTTTCTTCCCGACTTCATGTAATAAATTTCACTGATCAACCTCTTTAACACAGTAGTCGTGTTGAGTCTTCAGGGAGTGACAAAGCAACTTAAGTAAACCCACAAAACATCTGAATGTTTGGACACGATATGTGTCTGCAATATATAATAAATGTGTTAAAATGTATTACAGCAGGGTCAAGCTGGTGAGGAGGAAAGGAACTTTAGGCTTAGGGTGATAATGGAGGAATTTACGTGGAAACTGTTGAGGGACAGGAGGAGGATGGAAGGACTGGTTAGGTTGTATAAGGCAATGAATGGGGAGGGGATATGGGGTGGTTTGGCCTGCAAGCTAACTTTTCTGTGCAAGGAAAATATCAGTGAAAAAGATTTAGAGGGTATGGATGAGAACAGGAGTGAAGCATTCTGCGGGAGGAGTTGGTGACTGTGACGGTGTCTGGAAGGATTAGGAAGGGACTGGAGGATTGGTACTGTGTGGATGGGGAGGAGTCTGCTCAAAACTGTGTGTTAGCACAACTGAAAGAGTAAGACTTATTAAACAGTCTGTCACAATAACCCTTTTAGCGGTATTAATTTGTATACTGATTATGTCATCTAAAACATGATATGTAAAATGGGTATATCCTTTTATGCTAACCTACTCTCCAGATATTGGTGTGATTTGTAGGCCTATTGTCTACAAAATAATGCCTCTGTACACATGTACGACATAGATACAGGCCTTTAAGTATATACTAAAATATACAATGTTTTAATGCAGAATATTTTTATTTACTTAGGAATTAAGTATTTTAAAAGGCTCCCAAATCAAAACTTTAACATCTTTGTAAATTTAAAATTGTGACAAAGAAACTGGTGTTGATGAATTTTGTCATTTAGATTTCCTATGGTAGTAATTTTTACTCTGTAACATATTTTTTATGACATTTGTAGTAACATATTGTGGTGTTCTTATACTAAATATGTAATGTAATCAATGATAATATAAATTGTTGCTGGTCTCTTGTGTCTACACATGCGTTAAAGTATAAGTATGTTCTAATCACTATGAATAATTATTTAACAATCATCCCCACAAAGGGTTTTCATGTGTATCATCGCACCTTCATTTCACATCGAATAACGGGGCAAATAACATCTTGGCACACACCCACAGCCATTGTCTCGCCCCAGTTCATCATCGACAGGCCACATGGTAGGACGTACGTCCCAAAGAGGAATTCAACTTTTGCAAGTCACTGATGTTCATAGTTCTGTTCACATGTATTTTATTCAACACTTATATTTATCCTCACCATTTACCCGTGTTTTTGATTCGTGCGGTTATCACCAATATCCTTCAACTTTCTATCCACACCTGCGTATTCGGGCGAGGAGATCACTCTCTCGGCACCGGCTGACTCCGTAAGTTTTTTAGTCAACTGGCCCACAGCTAGCAACCACCTTTGTATTGTGCTAATGTAATTTTTAGGCCTACGTGCCGCGTTAGTTCAACAGTTTAAGCAACGTAACTATAAGAGTGCTGTGACCATGTATGTGTATTGCAAGTCTATCACCAAGTGTTTGTACTTCAGTATCAATAAATCAACATGCAACCAAGTAAGTAAGTGTATTGTGTACAGTCATTTAATTAGGAATTTAGAAGCTGACCAAATTACGGCCCTAAGGCAAGGGGCTGTGTGTGGACAGCCTGAATAGTCCATGCGGTGAGAGAGCTAATTTTCTCCGAGTGTTCCCATAACCTGACCAACCAGCCAACATCACCACAGGGAGGAGAGGCATGCCAGCCGAACAATACACAACCCTCAATCATCACCACCACCACCGTCCTAGCCGGGCATAATGTTAGGTGGCACCCAGAGATCAACATAATCACAGCACTGCAATAATTTAATTACACTTCAATGTTCTCCAAACCAACCCTCTCCGACCTCCAGGCACGTTGGCAAATTGAAGGAAATTTCTGTTGACGCTGTTTATCAAATATTATATTTAAGAAAATCCCAAAAACATCCAATAATTAATTTATATGGAACTTGAAAATATTTACAAACTACGTAATATTTAGTTTAACAATTGCCATGAAATGAACATGTTCATACAGCAGTAATTGAATAAATAAATACATTAAATTGTAAATGGAATATATTAGCTCTGTTGTTGACTAGCTGTTCTTGTAGGGATGATGTAACACATTAATCCTTTCCAATCAAGCATTGGTCAAACATCTGTCTTAAATAAGAACCAGTATGTTTTACATTTTTTAATACACAAGTTGGTACACAGCAAGTTACAGTATGTAATCATGAACAATTATCTACTTACAAGTCATTACCAATACACAAACCTAAACGAACCATTTAAAGACACATGCCACAATTTTTCAAAAATATCTTCGTGAAAGAACTTCAAACCTATTACATTTTAATCTCTAAACTGCTCGACGAAAAATGGCAACCGACTGAACTAAAATTGTTTCAAAACAATCAGGAAAGTTAGTTCTGGTGCTGCCCCCAATACCAACTGGTGTCGAAGCTAGCAGTTCCCAACCTCGCCTATCTCAGTTTCTCCATGCCTGTTGCCCTCTCATGTCCCCTGTACATAGAAAAACTCTTTTCTGTAAACCTTACATATTGTATAGCAGGTGTATGCAGTGCAAATGGGTGCATTTCTCTTGAAATAATGATACAGCATATAATGGAACATTACAAGCAGTTAATACATTACTTAATTAAAATATGTACAGAAAATATGCTAATATGATTTACAAACATACGTTGCAAAAATAATAACTGAGAAAAATTTTTCTTTATATTTAAATAGTCCACCACGTATCGGTAGTAATGTAGCAGCACTTGCTCTGTGCCTGGCAGAGCACCATAGATGAGTTACGTGGAAGGAATATATTAATCAGATGGTTTCTGAGGAATCACATCCCACGTTGCAAATGTGCGAACATCAAAATAATATACTTGTGACGGTACTATGTACTGATGCCTAACAACTATGGGGGAGGGTGGAAAGGCAGCAGTTGAAAAAAAAACAGAGAGAGAGTGGGGGAATTATATTTATTTTAAGTCAGTAACTTTTCTATGATGACTTTACGAAAAAAACATACTTAAAATATTTTTAATTTTTTTTGGAGGGGGTTAAATATGTATTACCTTGAAACTAATAACACCAGCAATCTGACAATTATTAGGCACTGCGCAATGTCGTTGGATCAAGGTTCTACTGAATAAGGACGTGACCCACAAAATAACTTAAAAAGAAAAAAAAATCAATAGTAAATACATCAACAAGCATAGCAGTTTTTATTTACTACACATGTGATACAAAATCTAATACAGCAAATTAATTGTACAACAGGTAAGCTTAAAAAATAACGCACCTCACTGCAATGAAATGGTTAACATAAACGCCTTTCAATTCAACAGCTACACATAATTTACAATATTCCAAACATGTATAAAAATATTTCTTAAATAGGGTATTTCACATTTACAAAACATATTTTCTTTGTACACAATGTTAAAAAACCTTTATCTGTTAATAATATTTAGGTCTTGAGAAGTACAATAGCATTTAGCACTATATACACATTATCAAGAACATACTTCAAACAATAAAAAATGGTGAAATGGATACAAAAACTATACACTAGACCCCCGATTTTACAAATACTGACAGTACCATTTATCACATTCATAAAATCGCTACATTTGTAAAATCGATTGGAGCCAATTTTACCCCCCACCCTATTACAAAAATTTAAAATGGTATTTTTTTTTGTGAACTGTATCCCGTTGGGTCCCGAATTTCATAGTGTTTTGTGGGAAAATAAGACAAGTTATAGTTAAAATATAAATTTATATCACAAGACAGACGTCTTCCAACTAAAATGGTACCCCTTAACTGTAAATATGATCAACTCTTGTCCTGACAAAAACAAACTCCATGCACCGAGTGCCTTCTCGCAAATAATGTTTTTTTTCGGAGGCTACGAGTTGATGTACATTCCTTTGCAACACCAAAAGAATAAATCAAAATTATATCACACACTCAAGTTTAATGGTCTTAAAAAAACCAAGTGAATTTTGGAGACAGCTTTTGTGCTGTACTACTGTGTTCGGCACTTGTGTCCTTTAAATGACGGCATACCCAGATATTGTGTACGCACAGCATACCCAGATATTGTGTGCGCACGGCATACTCAGATATTGTGAGTGCGTGGCAACACTAGAGTCATATGTTAATGCAAAAATGGCATTGTCAACGAGTCCAAACTGCTGTTTTTAATTGTTGCCCAGTCATGTTTATTTCCAGATGCTTGCGCAGCTGATGAGTAGTGCTGATAACGCGTCCCCATCTTTTTCTGTTGTGCCTTCACATTTTTGCACAATCTGCCATGGTGCAATACTCGAAGCAGACAAAAGTAAAGGCTGGCCAACATACATCAATCACCTGCGTCCCTGAGAAATTCAATGAAGCCAATGATCTGACCACATCATCGGTGCCACAAATCCTACAGCCAGGAGAAGATTGTAAAACAAGAAGTTACTCACCTCATCAAAAAAATATAATAAACTAATAAAAACTGCCATAACTAAAGAAAACTAACATACAAGGTGTATGGTTACTTGTCATTTTCAGTGGTTGAGTGTGGGTAGAGGCAGGGCACGAAAAATCCTGTTGCGCGCATGGTAATAGAGATTTAATTTACCAGAGTTAGTGTACACATGAAAGTGAGCCGATAATGTCTAGGGAAAGGGGAGGGTTACAGGTTCGATGTCTGCTGGGCATTTTTTCCGAAAAGGGGGTGTTGATTGACGGTTTCCAGGAAACGAGTTGCAAGTTGTTTCCCATGCTGAGGTTTGAGAAGATATAAGGCAGCAGCTATTTTGTTTCCTACCTTACTCTACATATTTCTTTTTTAGAAAATGAGAAAGTACCATTAATAGATGAGATTTTCTCCCCATACATCATCTGTTGCAGCACTTAATATGCAGGAAAACCAGTTCTCGGTTGCTTGCACATATCAAAATTAATGGTGGCACACTGAAAATGAATTATGACTCTAGAGAATGTTCACCCAAAGTTTGCTGTCTCTACCGGGAGTCAGCCAGAGCCAGCCTGCTGGTAGAAAAGGGAGGGGGAAGGGGTCATCTCCTGGCTGTCAGACACACATGTAACTCTAGCTGTCATGGCCTTGTTATCTACAAAGAGTTAGCTTCTGCCTTCATAAAGGAATGAGGTGTGAACAAACTGTGTGACATAATGGTGCTCACAGGCTGAACGTTGCACTCTGATGTGCGCCTCCACATTTTTACAGCTTTAACGTTTTGTTTTTTTCTAAATATAGCAAAAATTATGACAGTGATGTTAAAACTCCAACATATAATCTCTGTACCTCTAAAAAAACTTTTTTAATTGGCGAGCCAATTAATTATTTCAGTTTTATCCAAAGTAATTTAATTTTTTGGTCAATTTTTAGGATTTTTTGACGGTTCCCGAGAGTACATTACTAAAATCGCTACCTTCCTAAAATCCAAGGTTCATAAAATCCAGGGGGGTCCAGTGTAATATTATTGACAGAAAAAAGTATTAGGACTATTAAGTTTCAAATAAAGAAACAAATACATTATTTTGTTTTACATTAGAAACATTATACACCAAACTGAACCACCAATTTTAGACGCATATCAATCTCGGTAGTGAAAGTATTGTACTCTTTTCAAAGAAGGCTGCATAACTTTACAATTAGTTGTTGTATGCAATTTTTCTTGCTCTTAAGAAAATTTATATTGCAAATGCAAACTATTTGAACAACTTAATACTATGAAAACTAATAACCCCTATTATGAACAGTTTTACTCTAAATATATACTCAGTTGAACCTCTGTGAAATCTGAGGCAGCAGAAATAATAAAGCAATGTATATTATATCAAAACAAGTGTTTCAGACACCATCCATTACTAGTACTCACCCCTCCATACAACTTCAACAGCCAAATAAATTATTAAATTAACTTAGTATAATTTACTTCTAACTGCACGCACCATGTTTAGAAATCTGGCAGAGGCTGTGAATTAGGATAAATAATTCCAGACATTAAGTGGGGCAGAAAAATTCCTACATACAAATGAATTAAACTGCAGGAGGAATGAATGTAGATTATGGAAAATCTATTAACTCATATGATCAAAATGTTATTACATGGTGACAAAAACCATTCAAATAAATGTGACAGCATCAAGTTTATTTGATCATAAAACTTAACCATCACTGGTGAAAATTTTTTTAAGAAAACAAACTTTGAGCTTTGACTGCAATAAAGTGTGTTTGAAATTTGGACTTCCACAGAAACTAAAAAAAAAATTATCTCTGAACATGACAATCTAACAGTAAAGAACACACAAATAAAAAAAATAAAAATAAATCACGTTCTCTAGACATTATATTCCTAAAAAATGTTTAAATTAACCCATTTTTAATGAAAAAAGACATTTCTAATTGCTATATCTCAAAACAGAACAACCAAGTGTGCAACATTAGGACAAAAAATTATGACTGGCTTCCAGCAGATAGGTATATTCAGGACTTTACTGCAATAAAACAAAACCAGCCATACAAATATGATAAAAACAACAGTAAATTTAACCGAAATTCACTAAACTACTATGAACACTGTCATAAGAAATAAAATAACTTGAAAGAATACGACAAATTCCAACTCATCTAAAGTTCCTAGTGTACTATGACAAACTGTACATTAAAGTGTAATGACATATTGCGTGAAATCAACTAAACACAAACTCTGTTTCAATAACACACAAAATAGAAACGTTTCAATACAAAACTACCACAGTAAAACCTCATTAGTTCGAAGTGCTCGGGACAGAAATTTTGTACTTCGAATTACATAACTTCGAATTATCGAATTTTGAAGTTTTTTTTTTCTAAGGTACAAAGCACCTTCTGTATTTCTACACCAAATTTTTATGGTAGTCTTCAAAAACTGTTAAGCATTCAAATAGAAAAAGGGAATAATAGTATAAAATAATTGGACCCAAAAAATTTTTTGCATTTTTCTTGATTATACGCTGCATTTTTCTTGGCAAGCACTGTAATGCAAGTAGTGCGCATCACGTCTACTAGACTGTCGGCAATTATGCACTTCCCCTTCCTTGTTCCAGCGCTCAATGTCTGCCACGCGTTGCCTTTGCCACAGCATGTGATTGTTATTACTGCCGTATTTGCCGGCATATAGGACGACCCCGCACATAAGACGAGTTATTGTTTTGAATGTACAAAATATTGAAAAATATTTAATAATTAATTTTGAAATTCCCGGCAGAAAAATATTTTTTCTTTTGGCAGAAACATAAATATTTTGTTTAAATATTTGTAATGCATACCGTTTTTTATAAATATCATAGGCGACACAGAAACCAATAACATGGGCACTACTGCCCTCCGGGCACCTAAGAGCCAAGGAAATGCACAGCGACGGTAACATGTGGCCTGCGACATCGTCAGTTCCCGGCCGCATGACACGTGCCAACGCCGGACTGCAGTTTTTCTATGAACTGTTTGCAAAGTCATCACATTCCTGTACGCTGTTGTCACTAGCCAGCCAACACTAGACACATTAATGTGTGGCATGGTACCTAGATCCTCGTTTTCTCCACCTGGAAGTTTTGTGCTGGCGAGACAAAATGTCTAAGCACGCAGTATCTAAGAGCCACGTTTTCTCCGCCCTAGAGTTTCGTGCTGGCGAGTAAAAGGATCTAGGTACCTCAGCGTGCGCTCCAGATGTATCAATAGCCAAATAATGCTAGCTGCGATGCGAGGTAAAAAAAAGCGGCAGGGGTACTTGTAAAACCAAAGTTATCTTATACACCGGCAAATATAGTAATTTATAAATGCATGGTTTTGAATCTCTAAGAGGCGGGAGAATTTTACAGACATCTTGAAGAATTTTTTTGCCCAAAATAGTAAGTTTTACCAGTAAGTAATACCAAAAAAAAAAAAAAAACTTTAATATTTCATGCCAAGTAATTTTCACAAGTGCAAAGTGATTTTCCAGTAGCTTTTCGAAGGAATACGAGACGTTTTGTCACTGAAATTATTTCATAAACAATATAACACACCCAAAATTGTAATTATGACCAACCCCCTTCCTGAATGAAAGTTTGTAAACAAGGTCATTGAGTCATTTTCGCAAGTGCAAAGTTATTTTTCCATTAGTTTTTCCAAGGAAAAATCAGATGCCATGTTAGTTAAATATTATTTTAATCGACAAGACGTTGAGTGATACAAGGAGACAGGCTGGGCAGCCGACCAGGCGGTTGTATGGCGTCAGTGCAGTGCACAAAATGTGGCAACCTAGCATAGGAAGCAGCAGACACTGCGACCTTGACTGCTATCTGTTCTCTCCCACGAGTTGCCAGTTACACAACACCAGCTGAACACGGGAAACAAACATCTGCTTTCTTTGCCTGCTATTCTGCTGGCCATATTCTCCTAGAAGCTGCATTGTTGACTGGTGAGTCATAGCTGAAAGAGGGAAGGGGGAGGGAGGTAGAAGAGAACAAGGACTTAAGAGGCACTTGCAGGGTGACACAACTCTGGCATCTGCTTGGTATGTGGCTAGCTAAGGAGAGGAGGGGGGAAGGGAAGTGGAGAAATTCTAAAAATAAACCAGCTCTGCCAACGAGTTGATGGGGAGGGGGAGTTGACGAGCTACCTTCTTCCTCGTCCTCTCCTTCACTCATTCACTCTGCTTCTCCCTGGCCGCTGAAATCCTCCAGATTCATGGCACATGTGCACATGTCTTACCATAACTGTATTTAGCTCACAGTGCGGGAGGAAAGCACAAAATCACGTGATCGTCATATCACACAACACAGCCACAGGCTGTCGCACGCTGTGCCATTCCTGCCTTCCATTATTCTTTTCCTCTCTCTTTGCGTGCATCACCTCACACACTCATTCGAACTCGAGCGCTATGCACAAGCAGACAGCAAGGAAGCCTCAAGGTCAGCGCTGCACGGGCCTGCGAGGTAACAGAAATAAAGCCAGGGCTGTACAAAGCCACACGACGCAGCATTAATCTTACATTTTGCACACTTTACTGACTTCTCCATCAAAATGACTTTGAATTACTAGGACTTTATCCCTGTTTGGGCCCAAAGAAAGCTTCGAATTACAAAATTAATCTAATTTTGAACTATCCAAACTCCATAGCATGTAAAATCCTATCCTCACGTTCGGGACCGAGTGATGGCTTCAATTTATATAGCATTTCAAGTTAACCAAGTTCGAATTAACAAGGTTTTACTGTAAAACTACAAAACAAAAAATAACATACAAAGAGTATTCCGATTCGATTATACCTATAAACATAAGGGTATATGTCCAATGCTACGCAGTATCACTTCTATTGGCATAATCACTACATACTTATATTAAATTTTTGAAAAAATGTGAATATCCTTTATCAAATAACAAAAAGATCTCTGAAATAGGATGTTTGTTGATTCATTACCACTATTAATTTTCACTTAGGGTATACAATTAACACAGAATATCCAAATGACTAATCAGATAACTGTGTTATGACATAAAAATAATGTAACAGTAGCTCTCATGTAACCAAGCAAACTTGGCAACATATCTTGGTAATGAAATGCAGGGGCGCCGGAACGATTTTTGGCCAGGGGGGGAGGGCAAGGCTTAAAAAGTGGACTTACCTACACCCCAAGCCTAGAGGGGGGGTTCAGGGGGCCCTCCCCCGGGAAATTTTTTATTCCTAGGTGCAAAATGGTGCTATTTAAGGGGTTTCCGAACCAAATTACTGAATATTAAGCTTTAATAAAATTTTGCATTTTAAAGGGAAGTTTTCCAAAACAACTTGCAAATTTTTAAAAGGCAATGCGATAATAAGTAAACTGGCTTTCATAGCTGACTAATAAGTAGATATTTATTGTCATGTATAGTGTAAGTTTTGGTAGCCATTAAGCATTTGTTATTAATCCGGCGCCCCTAAAAACAGGTTTTAAACAATTTTTGTCCATTAAACATATAAATAAATTTTCAATTTTCACAATAATTGAGTTCAGTCACAGTAAAATGAATCATTAACCAAAACTTTCAGATTTAAAGCTATTAAGATTTTACTTTTTCTACATTCACAATTTAACATCGATGCCATTTACTCCCTGCAATTTAAGTTACAGAAACATGACCAAAGTGTTCCACTTACAATATCAACCACACTATGAACAAAAATGCACTTACATTATCAACCACACTATGAACAAAAAAGCACTTACATTATCAACCACACTATGAACAAAAATGCACTTACGGTATCAACCACACTATGAACAAAAAATTAGATTAAATGCTAAATAACACACCAATTTTCAAAACGTTCGTCACCATTTAAACAAATATGTGAGCTGAGACTCAGTTTAATCCCTCACTATTCGACAGCTCCAAATATTTGAAGACGGTAATAATTATTTACGAACTGCTTCATGAGATCAACCACACAAAGTTCAGTCACTCTTTCTTTGTTGATGTGCAGAACAGAAACATAATTCATTCGCACTTGATGCATCGGAGAACGAAGATAGTTTTTCAGGCGCCGCATTGCAGAGAAACTACGCTCTGCAGATGATGATGAAGCAGGTACAGCAAGTAGAAGTATTAAAAGTTTTTCAATACTGTAGAAAAGAGCACGAGACTCTTTGTGCAATTTACTGAAAGCTTTAGCGATTTCATTTACAGTTTTGCAATTAGGAGCAATATCTTCCAAAGACGATAGGTTAGCTTTCAGCTTCTTCACATTGATGTCATATTTTTCCAACAACTCTTCCAAATTGTCACTCGGATCCCAGTTACATGGATTTGTGAGGAGAGCTTTTTCCAGTCGATCATAAACCTTGAATCCTTCCTGGTCAAATCTATCCTGTATTTCAGACATAATGAGATCCAAAATGTCGAAATAGTCTTTCCTCAACATTTCTTGAGGCACTGTGAATGTATGTGGCTTGG
>PNEQ01004937.1:41402-55391 GCA_003012365.1 Medauroidea extradentata | reverse complement strand
TACTTCCCTCTTCGCAGCTATTCCCATCACACATTTTTCCTTGCAATCGATTTCAACGATCTGAGCTGTCAACAGTCCGATGTTCTGAGCATAGACAAACTTATGATCTGAATATTTACAAATAAAATGCGTGGATACCAGTACAATAAAATAAATAAACATTACAACATTACCAAAGACAAACCATCCCAAATCCCTGCTTCCTAGCATTACGTTAAACTTATTGAAATATACATGAGTTATGGTTACCAACAATTAGACAAATTAAATGAACAAACAAATTTTCCTTAAATGTAACGTAGCAAACGCTATGTTACAGTATGTCCAAGAAACTAAATCCAGTCGCTGCAATTATAGATTAATGCTTTTAGCGTCGAATTATGCGCAATATTCATCACAATGTTTTTATTTTTATATTCATACCGGTTATTTTTTCCCTTCGTTTTAGACACAAAATGTAACTAAATTTTCCTCTTATAAATGTTTTGTTATCTCGCATAGTTTTTGCGAAATGGCTCGTCAAAGCCAAAATTTGCATGTTTCCGTTATGAAGACGGCACTAAAACCAGCTCATTTACCAAACTAAAAAATTCACCGTGAATAACGATGTTGCAAGCTACAAATTCAGCAATGTTAAACCACAAAATAAAATATTTTTGTCTTTAAAAAAATTGAATTGTTAAAATTGTTATTTTAAATTTTAGCATTTTTCTTTAAATACAACAAAATATTATTCCTTGTTTTTTATGTACGTGACATTGTACCCACTGTGGATTTTTTTCAGTTTGGTATGTCAGGTGGATGTAGTGTAGTCCTTAAAACGAAAACATGCAAAATTTTACTTTAACAAGCTACTACGCCAAAACTGTGAGAGATAAAAAAAATTCACAAGAGCCAAATTTAGTCATAATTTGTGTCCAAAATAAGAAAAAAAATCTGGTACAAATGAAAAACAATAAAAAACATGGTGATGAAAATTGCAGTAGCCGTGCCCTTAAGGCTAGCCTAACTACATAAGCATTTAATTACACTGTGTTAAGTGCACAATCGAGAGCAATTTTCATAGTTTTTATCCTATATATACACTTGTGCCAGAATTTTTCTACTTTTTTAAAATAAAAATTGTGATTAAATTTTGCTCTTGTAAAATTTATTTGTCTATCACAGTATTTAAATAAACGTTTTTCAAAGTCAAAATTTGTATGTCACGGTTTTAATGACGATACTTAAACCAACTGACTTACTGAACTGAATCAGTTGACACTGAATAGCGGTGTTGTAGACTACAGGCCAACTATCTCTATTTTTTACCAAATGCTTTAATCTTTAACATTTTTAATTTAAACTTTCAGCATATATATATATATATATATATATATATATATATATATATATATACACACACACTTTTGGATTATTTTAGTACATCTTGTAACATACATAAGCGTTAGTGTCAATTATATCAGTTCGGTAATTCAATAGATTTTTATGTCGTTCTGAAAACCCTGACATGCAAATTCTGACTTGACATAAGATTATGCTTAAACGAGAGAAGATATCGAAATTCTGCTTGGTAGTTTCGTTTAAAATGTTTTGTGCCATATTAACAACTTTTTTTCTAAACCGAAAACTATACAGTATCGAATAAAAAGTCAATTAGCCAGAATTTCGTTAGTTACAAACTTAACTAAAACCATAGTTATTACTGCCTTGGAAAAATCAGCCAACATGGAGAAGATTTTAAACAAAACGTCCGAACAGATTTAGGATACCTGTTCTTGTTTAGGCGTAAAAAATTAATATCGCTAAAAAGTAAAACAAGAGAGCATGCATGGCCTTAAGGATATACAATCAGCGGTCATGAAGCAGAGCTGCATATGTGCACACAAGCACTGAGAAAAAGTGATGTAAAATTATTTTCACCGAAAATAAGTGGCTCCAAGAATGTGTTGAGTGACGTTTATTTAGCCTACATACATTCTCCACTGGTCCTAGGTTTTAACTGCCCCGTCGTTATTTGTCAAGCCAAGTCACAGGAATGCAGAAGAGAAAGTTGTGCTATTTCACGAATACTACTATCGACCCAGCCCACTTGGTATTCAGACGCATACTGGACTTTCACACTGGTACGTCTCGTGCATGCAAAACATAGGATACTAGGTCTTAAAATAAATTGTGAGGATTGAAACAGTTGTCTCTGTGCAAACAACGGAGCGACGTACTAGGCGGAAACAGATGCAACCTCAGTAAATCTATTAATTTTTAGATAGGTATTAGGTATGCCTATTAAGGGGGAGTGTTAGACAATTTTATTGTATTTTCAGTTTTTGAGCCATAACATTTATTCAAATTGTGTTATCAAAATTTTCTCTTCGACTGCTTGACATAACTATTAATGGAATCTTTCGTTTATTTGTCATGCAGAATCATTGCAGAACAATTCTTAAAAGCTAACCTATAATTTTTTGCAATGATCCTACATGACAAATTTACGAAAGATGCCATTATTATTTATGTCAAGCAGTTTACCAAGAATATATTCTATGCTTTGTCAAAGAAAAAATTATGATAATACAATTTGAATAAATGTTATGGCTCAAAACTAAAAATAAAATAAAATTGCCTAACACTCTCCCTTAAGTATAGTAAATTTTCCTGTTAACAAAGACCAGGCATGTTGAGATTTCACACCGACCTTCCCTCATACACAATGTGGCCCTGCCATAAGGCGGGAACATGTGTGGAGTATCAATTTTATTTTCACTTCGATACGTATACCAGTCATATTAGTACTATGGGAACTTATTGAAGTGGGTTATCACGAACAACGTTGGAATGAATGGTTTTTCTCTTATTTCGATTGCTAGGGACACTTACTTAAAATATTTAATTACAGCACTCTGGCAAAATACACTACATTAAGATAAACTCGTATATCCACTGCAGGTCTACCTGACCATTATTGGAACGTTATTGGTAGAGTTTCGTCGATTTCGTGGATTCACCTGGCAACAGCCTAGCTTTCTCAGTCCTATACAAGGACCTGCTACAATTGATTATCGATTGACATATAACATTACAAGCGGGTAGCAAGCGATAGTCGTACGAGTTATTTCCTTATTTGCTACTGGCTAGCAGCAGTAAAGGCGTTTCGAGACAGCTTCCAGCTAATCACACACGTGACACAAAAGTATACGTTATTGACGTCCAACTTGACCTGAAATGTATCTGCGAAATTGACGTTCCTCCAGTTATTAGTAAAATACAATTTATAATTATTAAATATACCCTTGCTGAGTCGGAGACGTCAGGTAATGCGTTTTTGAATTGATTACTTATCGTGGTATACTGTTAAAGCGCTTTGATAAAAAAAACAGCACGAATTACCATGAAAATAATCTCACGATAGTTCATAAATGGAACATTCTAGAGAGGCATGAGACCCTACATACTGTTGCTTCCTATACAGGTGATGTTTGTGTTTGTGATGTCGCTGACCGGCGTATGTATAAGTATGAGAAAGTCACTCAACTGGCGTACGTTGATTTAGTATAATTTTTTAATTATTATTGGACTTTACGGATATTTATGTGGGGAAAATCGTACTTTGATATTTGTATGAAATAGTGTTAGTCATATAGACGTTACGTAGGAGTAAATTTTCCTCCCACGAAAAAAATTTCTCAACCAGTTTTCCCATAATGGCATTTAAAAGTCAAAATTTGCACGTTTCCAGTTCTTACATGCCGCAAAAACCAATGAACACAAATAAATTAAAATTTCTCATTGAAACTACATGTTACTGGTTACTTCTTGACATGTTTTAAAATCCATTACGAAATGTTTTTGTATGTTAAAAAAATTTCTGAAATTTTGGACTGTTTTTGTGTCTTTTATAGAATTAAAAAAAAAAAAATAATGTACATTGTAATGGATTTTAAAACATGTCAAGCAGTAACCATTGACATGAAGTTATAGTGTGAATTTTTAATTTATTTATGTTCATTGTTTTTTGCGGCTTATAAGAACTAAAACGTGTAGATTTTGACTTCGAAGAGCACTCTAAATCTTAATGAGTGAATATTCACTGATTCACACTTATAGATGGAGTAGTTTCAACAATTTGAATCAGTGAAAGTAGTCATTGTTTAATTTGTGAATATTCACTGATTTCCTTCAAGAGTGCCAACATTTCACAAGTGAATATGTGAATATTCACCAGTTTTTTCAGTTGTTTTCAAAGAAAAGTTTTTACTTATTGAATCAGTGAAAAATGACTGGAAAATCTGTGGACATTCACTACTGTAATTAACTTGTGGAATGTTGGCACTCTTTATCGGAATCAGTGAATTGTCACCGATTTCACTGTGGATTCTCACTGATTCAGTTTGTTGAACCTGCTCCATCCATCGGCGTGAATAAGTGAATATTCACTAATTCAGATTTAGAGTGAGCCACTATGAGAAAACTGGTTGAGCTTTTTTTTTTGTAAGTGGAAGATGTATTCTCAAGTAACGTCTATAAAACTAACACAATTTCATAAAAACATAAAATTAGGATTTTTCCCCACTAGGACACCCTTTAGAGGTGACAATATTATTTTATTTGTAGGAAGTATAATTTAACACCAAACGCATGTTTTTATCTTTGTGTTTTTCTAATCCAGTTAGTACTTTCCAAGTCTGGAAAAGCAATGTTGAAAGGCCTGAAAACCGTGTTTCTTAAGTGTGCGAAATTTTTAAACGTGTTGCGATGAAGTGTGTGTTCCTTCCTTAGGTAAACAACGTATATAATGTAAGTTACAGTAATCATATTTGTCAAATTATAATAATTAAAATTCTGTTACATGTATTTTACGCGTAGGTACGGAGGTCTCACAAAAAAAAATCCATTCAATCGTTACGAAATATTGCAGCCATGAGCTTTTGGAAGAAGTGGAAGGTATATAATGCATTTACTATCCACTCGACATTGTTTATATTTACATGTGACATAAAATATGCAATCTTGGTTATAAGTGAAGACAAATAACGGCCTTAAAAGTTATTACTTGACAGTTGGCCTACTACTGTTAGTTTGCTGCCTATGACTTAACATGTTTTCACGTTTAATTGTAAGCACAGACTGCGTTCAGTTGAAATAGACGATTGCTTTTAAGTGCCCTTTGTAAAATAAAAATTATTATTTAGGCTATAATTAGATGACGCCTTACAAGAACGTCATAAAAAATTTTACCCACAGGGAACGAGACTAGCCTGCCTGCAGTGAATTAACGCTAACAGTAAAATATAAAATGGAATCGAGCTCTTGGTCTTTGACGCTATCTAGTGTTGGTATTTTTTGTACTCTAATTTGGTTAAGTTACCAGCATGAAGTATGGAAGGGCGCACTCACAGACACATATATAGGTAGACCCAGTAGGCCGCAAAAATATTGAGGCAACAACAGCTTCGCTCCCTAAACAGCTGATTGTGGCCTGTTTTCGCATGGATGCTATTTAAATTTGCTACAGCGTGTTGTAAAAATGGTCCAAAATGTGTTATATACGGCTGTAATGAAAAAGCAGTCAAAGGGACACCAATATCATTCAACAGGTACACTCTTTTATCCGATTTTAATTCATAATATAAGTATTGCTTGAATTTGCTTTTTTCGTTTTATGTTAAAAATCTAGCTCTGTATGTATATTTTTATTTATGTTTGCAAAATTTATTGTAATTTAGTTTTGGATGTGCCTTCTTTGAATTTATAAGAACAGATCGCATATTTGTACTTATTTTTGTAGATAGTTTCTTCACATGTTAAATACCAAGATTTTAGATTATTTTAGACATTTATAAATTTTTTTTGTAATGTTGTGGTTAGTAATTAATTTGCCTTGTAGATTTTTTTGTGATAAATATAGAATATAATTTATATTTGTGCTTGTGAAGATAGTTTCTTGGCACTTGGTGAGTTTAACAAGTAATAGAAACCGTTCGTATTTTGTTAAATCACAAAAACGTTTAATATTGTTTAGAAAGTAAAACATTTGTAATCTTAGTAAAAATTTAATTTTACTGGTTTTGTACAATTTATTTATAGTGTTAAAAATATTGCTGTCAACTATACACAAGTTGGTAGGCTGTAAAATGTCAGTGTACTATAAATTATTGCATAATGCAATTATTACAAAAAAATTTATACTGTATTCGGTCGAAGCAGAAATATGTAAAAACGGGGGCTTTATTGGCACATAAATTCTTTCACCATAACATGCTTGAAAATTTAAGTACTTGTGGACAATTTTGAGTTTATACAATAGCAGTCTCACATTTTTGAGCTTTTTTACATTTATGTTATTGCTTACACTTTGCTTTTTTGTAATTATGAAAGAAAGAAGGTAAAATTTGCGACTATACTGCAAATTATATTATCCTTACACTACAGTACAAATATGGCGATTGAGCTGGTAACATATGAGGGGGTTAGAATGAAAGTGAAGAAAGTCATGATTGCTTAGTTTAGCAGAATAAAGTGTTTTTTGTAGGAACTCATAAAACAATTTTCCAATTTGTTAACGCAGCCCTGACTTAACTCACTTTATATTTAAACATGGGACATACAAATAAAGCCAATATACAATAACCACAATGTATTCAAATTAGTGACTTACTTCACTTTCATTTTAACCCCTCATATAATTATGTCTCTTCAGTTGGACATTTTTTTTAATATTCTTCATTTGCCTGACAGATTGCGACCAAATTACACATTACCAACTCAGTCACCATGTCTGTGGGGGCCGCGGTGGCCCAATGGTCAGACCATTCACCTCCCACCAAGGCGATCCGAGCTCGATTCCCGGCGGGGTCGGTTCCCGGATTTTCGCATGTAAGAATCGTGCAGGACGATGCTATTGGTCGGCGGGTTTTCTCGGGGATCTCCCGTTTCCTCCACCCTTTCATTCCGGTACTGCTCCAGACCCACCTCATGTAACCGCTCACAAGCTCTAAAGACCTCGATGTTAAACGCTAACCAAAATCTCTCATTGACCATGTCTGTACCGTAGTGTAAAGCAAGTATAATTCAAGGTATAATCGCAGATTTAACACTTTTCTGCTCAAAATTTCAAAAAGGCGAAAAATAATAAAATTAAATGTGGCGACTGAAACCGAGCCTTAAATTAATTAAGTTCCTGTTACCTTTATGCTGGTCCGGAGCCAAATTATAGAAACCTCTATCGTTCCCACGTTGTAACTTAGCCAGAATTTTTTATCTGAATAAATTAGACAAATTAATATAACTAACTGTATACACATTAAATATATATATAATATTACAATGCAGGGGTATAAATGCAGTTGTGAACATTATGAAAAAAAATTTATTAATCAAAATTAAGTTACCTACAACCCCTATCGTTAACAACACTTTTGATAAGTTTCCAATTCAGTTTTGAAAAATAATTTCATACGTACTCTTGATCAAGTACATGTCATATTTCACTGGGATTGGATATTAAAATATCACACTTGCTTTGAACACTATGTGGGTTGTGTCTGAATTCGCCCTCTCAAGAACTGGTTTCATGTCGTAGAAAAGTAAATTTTGGGTGGGACAAAATATTACAGCCAAATTCACAGAAAGGCCACTATTGCACAATAGAATATAGTCATTAGCCAATGGCATAACTACTGTCTCGTTAATTGCAAGTTTTGGCAGTGTGATTTTTATTACCCAAGCCTTAGTACCATTTTATTTTCCAGAGGATAACTGGACAAGAAAAGTCAAGAGGTTTAATGGGATCCCAACAAAAACTACTATTTTGGCAGTGCAATATAGCTGAACCATTGCATTTATTTACAAGTGTAGGTTATTGCAGCAAATACAAAAGTGTCAAATATTCAAACATGGCATAAACATTGAATATTTTAAGCCAGAGTTGGATTTCTTTAATTAATTTCCAAAATTATTACCCACAGACATATTTTGAATACAATGTAAACAATGTCGCACAGTGTAGTAGTACTATATATCTTGTCTGATTTTGCATTACAACCAAATAAATGGTTATAAAATGTGTAAAAATAACTTGCGTTTTATGTCTAGTACGAGAAATCAAACTTTCATAGGTAAATTCCTTTACATTTAACACGTCCACGCCTGAAATAAGTCATAAACCCTACCTTCCACAGCAAATGCGGGCCACAATCAGCTGTTTTGTTTTGGCCACAGATCGGTAGTGCGTAGAGTATAGCCTACGCTGGGTCTATCCGTATATATGTCGTTGGGCGCACTAATGCGGCGTAAAATAAAATCGGAACATATTTTTTCTAGTAATAGTTTTTAATTTTTTTTTGTATAGGCTATGCTTCCTGGACGAAATCTGTTTATTTCATAAAACAATTCACAAGTTTTAATTTTGGCACCATTGTACACATTTATGTTTCTCTGACTAAATACCAAATATGTTAACCGGGTAGCAAAACTTCTACTGGGCGAAATTTCTGGCCAGCATGTTACCTAGCCAAGAGAACTTGGGTACATGATTATTCCGTGTTGGCTACAGATTTGTATTTATAGGCTATTAAAAATTATACTATCTGGACTGTCTCACTGTCTACCTTACAAAGCGATAAGGTACAGCACTATATATATTTTTATACTGTATATACGTATAATTTTTCCTTTCTTTGAACTTATTTAAAATGTTTCCTGTATGTTATCACTTGACAAAAGATGTGAAAATGATGTAGCAATACCATGTGATCTCGCCATCCTGTCCCAAAGACGAGCCTTGGCTCATGGGATCTGTGATAAATAAATAAATAAATAATTATGTGTTGTATTTTACGTATGTTAAAGTTAGTTTTATATAGGAAATGACTCATAAATAGCCTACTGGCATGAGCAAAGAAATTTTTGGAAGCAAGAATTCAAAAGCATTTAATTGCCGATATTTATTGAAGTACTCTGCTGCCAAAGAAACAGTTTTATGGCAGAGAAAGTTTATTCCAAAAGGTAGACATGTTACGTATAACTCTTTAAAGTTTCGCTTTGTTTCATCTCAACCTACAAAGACTGGCTGGACCTTGAGAAATTATATTCATACATTATGCGTAGAGATGGTGAAATTTCGCATATTCAATGACCTGCGTGATAGAATCAAATATCCTATGCATACTCAAGTCCCGCCCATTTGTCCACTAGCTGCTACTCAGTGGAACAGCAGACAATGAACGAATAGACGGGGCTTGAGCAAAATTTCACCAACTCTAATTATGCTAAGAGAAGATGTAAAATCTCGAGAGTATTTTCTGTCAGCGTATTCTCCAAATCAGTGAAGCGTCTTGCGACATTTTTGATTGGCAGATGGTTGTGTGGCACGGTGTAACTGTTTCCTTATGGCGAATCACAAGCGTTCAGTCTTTGCACAACAAACAGAATTATCATTGGCCCAGTAAAATAGGGCCTCGTCAGTAACAAAAGAAAAGCGCAAAAAATTAATACATTACATTGAAGCCTAGCAGACAGTCAACTTTTCCGTGATAATTCGCCATCCCTAATTGGATGGTGTTGTGCATCAGTGGATTAGGCGACAATTGCTTGTTCGGTATAAAATATTTTTATGATTTGAAACGGTCTTATAAAATTATTTTACTTATTATACCCTGTGGTTACGAATGTTGGATTTATAGGACTAATAAATTTTTGTAAGACTTTTTAAAATCCGAAAAACTTACAGGATGTATTACTGAAAACTCAAAATTGGCTCATATAGTCTAGTGATATGTAACACCGCCTATTTATGCTATTTAGCTAAGCCCGCTGCAGACTTGATACTGGGATATTAGAAATAAGCAAGTAAATTTAATTATGGACTGCATCTTGCAGCAACATTCATACATTATATACAGCATGAAACTATATGACGTAACGCACATTAGATGAATGCGCAATGCGTAGTTATTTTATTAATGGATTTTTCGGAAGAATATTAATTCATCGTGGAAGGATTACAACTAAATTTTACATCTTACAAGTTTTTAGGATGAAATGTGGAAAATACTGAGTGCATGTTTCCTATTGAAGATCGGTGAGGGTACATGCACTAGGCAAAAAAACATGCGTGTATTCAACTCAACCGCAATTGGGTAAAAATATGTTATTTTCATTGTTCACTGAAATTTCATTATCACAATAAACTAAGAAGCTTAATTTTATAGTAATCAAAATACTCCCACAGTGTATCATGAGCTTGGATTCTCCGATTGAAGAAACGGGTACTTAAAGGATAATAAAAGCATGATATACTTGAAAAAACTTTATCTTAGTAGTTTTCGTGCGAAAACAATAACAAAAATCTGTACATGTGTAGTATTTGGTTATCAAGTCTTATGCGCTCATTCCCAGACGAAAGAAAGCGACCTGGGATACACGTCAATTAAGCGTTCATCATTACGTTAAATGTGTTCTTAGCACTGTCTTGTATCAAGTCTTCTACACTTGTTCTTTCACTGCGTTCACTTTCAAACACTCGCAGAACGTTCTTCGAGATACGGAGAAGCTACTGAACGAAGTGGAGCGTCAAACTGCTATAAAGAATTCGATTAGGTGTTTCCAAATTTCCTGTACTGATCTCCATTTGCATCTGATGTTCGAATCATAACTGTTACTGCGATATTTCTATCTGTCGCCTTTATGTCTTATGATTAGTCGCCGTATAAACTTTATTGTCTGTCCAAATCTAGTATGCAAAAGTATGAGGAACCAAGAGAGAGTCAAGATAAGATTGAAATTTTCAACTAAGTTTGCAGTTAAAACTAGAGCACCAGGTTTTTTACGTTACCAAAGAACTTAATTGACTCATGTCACAATTTATCTGTGGATACTTTTAACAAACCTATCAACACAACGTGCCGTTTTGCTGTCTCTAACTGTTCATCAGGTTGCTTTGTGTTTGACAATCAACACTTTAGGAAATC
This sequence comes from Medauroidea extradentata, assembly GCA_003012365.1. Lineage (NCBI taxonomy): Eukaryota > Metazoa > Arthropoda > Insecta > Phasmatodea > Phasmatidae > Medauroidea > Medauroidea extradentata. Next base: position 44,424 of record PNEQ01004937.1, on the reverse strand, counting down.
ACTTCTAATCTGAAATTTTTATAAACTTATATTCCGAAAACTCACAGAAGCTAACTTTCAGCGTGGTACGAAAAAAGAGCCGTTTTTATAACCTGATTGACTGTTATCCATGGGAAAGATACAAGCTACTACTTTTTTTTATTAATTCTTGATCCAAGTACCAAAAATGTGACTCTCCTTTAAAGAAATGAAGTATAATGATCCTTGGCGAATATCAACACCAACATTATTTGAAAGAAGAGCTGTGAATATTATTTGGTAGGAGAACAATGAAATGGCAGATGGCGCTTATCAGTAAGACGTTCTATCTTAAACAGCTAAATCGTACTTCACACGTTATCAAAACGTCAGCTGATATTTAAAATTATCTGCAGATGACCTTACGGCTCTGCACTGCCAAGTAAGCCACTGTAAGTCTTTTAGATAATCTAATGCTCACTTGGTGGTAAATTTACCTGTCACAAACTAGGTATTAAGTTTTTCATAACAGTGTTATCAGCCACACTGAAATCCATATTAATAAAACATCCTTGGCCACGCCAACTCAGTAGATACCAACTGTTCGCCGGACCAAGGGTAGAGACACCCTTTACTTGTAAATATATGCTACAAAGTATTGACCCATACTGCGAAGTTTGTAATCGGAAAACTACTATTTGATTACGTCACTGTTAGCAGACCATATTACAAACCTCCAGTAATAGCTTATCCAGTGGTCTCATTGGTCCCAACATGTGGGTATGGCGATCTGCATCCATTGCAAAATCTGTTCAAGCATCGAATTATATTACGAAAACATTCTTCGTCGCTACTCTTTCCTAAGTTGCGGATCGAGGGTCGAATGCATCTTCTTCCTTTTGGGTTTGAGGTCCCAGTGGTCTTTGTAAATACATTTAATCCTTGCAATCCTAGTGAAATGGAGAGTGAAAGCAGTCTGTTTATTCAGCAGCCAGGTAAGCTCGACGTTCGATCCTGACGCCACGTTATATATAAAAACGAGTTGAAAAGTTTATGGATGACAATCACCTCCAGACGGAATTACCCTTGAGCTCGCGTTAGAGTTTAGGTTATCGCTGACGTCCAGGTGGTGGAGGTTATCACTTCTTGACGGGCTTCAACTTCGGCGAGGTAAAGCTCCGTGTTATCGTCGACATCCGTGTCGGGCTTCCGGGTTGCCACCCTATGTAGTGAGTTCGAGGAAGAGTTCCAGATTGTCGTCGACGTCGTGTCACTGGAGGCTACTCCCTCTTGACGGGCTTCAACTTCGGCGTCGAGGTATCGCTCGGTGTTGTCATCGACATCCGTGTCACAGATGCTACCACCTCCTGACGGGCTCCACCTTGGGCTCGAGGCAGAGCTCCGGGTTGTGGTGACACCAGCGCGGCCAGAGCGCGGCCGCCTTCACGCCGCGATTCACCAGACGCTCGCGGTGCTGCGACAGGCGGCCGTGCGCCTCGCGCAGGTTGTCGTCGGCGACGCCGTCAGAGTCGAAGGCGGGCAGCGGGTCGGTCCAGAGTCGCTCGGCGAGGGCGGCGGCTCTCGGCCAGAGTCGCTCGTCCAGCGACATGGCGTCAACCTGCTCGCTCCAGAGGCAGACCTCGCCTCCGAGCACGAGGTTCTTCTCGGCGGGTCGCATGGTCGACCACGGCCTGTGAGCGTACACGGTCTGCCAAGATGCGTAGGGCCCACACGAGGCGGGGCCCGGCCCTCGCCAGCTGCCGTAGCCGCAGTCCAGGTACCAGGCGTCAACGTGCGACAGTATGACGCGGTAGCCGGCCGTCAGAAGCGACGATGTCGTGTCCCAGCTGCTCGCGCCCCACACCTGCGCCCATAGTAACACACATATACTGAGAAAGCATTACTTGAATATATTTGGCTATCGGAAACAACACATCACATAGACACACAATCGTTATCTCGATAAATTATATTTCAGTGAAGGCATCAACATATGTGCATGATAAGGAATAGATAAAAACTGTACAGATTTTTCTCATATAGTTCCAAACTTCAAAGTCATTATTATGTTGTAAAAGGACACTGCAAACATGAAAACAAGTGATCATCATACACGAGCGTCTACATTGGTAACAACAGTAACAGACAAAACACCGTATGGAACCCAAAAAAAAAAATTATTAATTATGTATAAATTGTGTCATACCAACATGTAAAACACAAAACAAATATTCCCTGATTTATGGAGATAAAAAAAATGCTGATAGGAAAATATCGCAAAAATGTATGCAGCAACACCAAGATAAACGGCAATCATTAAGTTTTTTTGTGACTTATTGTGCATCCCAGTTAGGAAGGCCATAATTAAAATATTCTCTTCCTAGAAATTTGGCCATAAAGAGTATCGCAGGAAAACTGTTTTTTCCAGGAAACAAAAAGATGTTACAACTGCGCATAACGGTCTCTTTCTTGGAAGACTATACTGTCAAAAATGTATCTACAATTTCGAACTCAGAGAACCACGCTGTTTATTCTACAGAAAACGTGATCAATTCTTCAGCAGGACAAACTCAGTGTTATGTAAACGGCTCTCTGAAATAACCAGCACTTTAATAAATAGAAATGAAAGGATTTAGTTTCAGGTACATAAGTTTGGTGATGTTACCTCGATACCGTTTACAAAGCTCTTTAGCTGTCACTTATCTGTAAATACTTTTTCGTCTCTTAAACACACAAAGATAACGTGAACTGGGCGACGTGTGCTACAGGCAGTGCCTCAAGCTACATATATGTTCTTCTTAAATGCTGGCATAGAAGGAGATCCCGTAAAATGGCGCATTATGGGCTTGACCTTAGTTTTTTTTCAGACTGGTGCCAATAACTCGAATATTTTTAACCAAAATTTTTGAAAAAATTTGAGACAATGTTCAGTCACACGATGCACAATACTGTGGATGCTTTTTTAAAAATAATGTACCAATCGTCAGCAAAAAAATTTCTTTGCTTAATTTTGGCTTATCTTCACGACAAAAAACGCGATGCTTCGTGTGACAAAATCGAAAAA